>MCJB01025435.1:0-50440 GCA_002018475.1 Nicotiana obtusifolia | reverse complement strand
TTTCCTGCAACAACAGGTATCACTCACAATGTTGTTACTAATGTAGGTAATGACGCCCTCACAACCATTCTGAAAAGGATGAAAGAAATGAAAAATTAGAATAAAGCACTTCGGGACCAAATGAGAGAGCACAAGAAAGGGTCGATAAAATACCGGGCGCTCCTAAGTTATTACCGAAGAGAGATGCCAGTCGGTTCATCGAGCAGCCATACAGCGACGGAGCCGCCCCACACGCCAATACCAAAGACTTTAAAAATGCCGCCCTACTTAAAAATATATGATGGCACGACCAATCCCGAGGATCATGTGACCTACATCACCGCCGTGAAAGGAAACGACCTCACAAAGGAACAAGTATCCTCTGTTCTGCTAAAGAAGTTCGGCAAAACCCTCATGGGAGGAGCATTAACGTAGTACTCACAACCACCAGCCCGTTCCATCGAACCTTTCGAGCAAATGGCCAATAAATTCGTGACGGCCCACGCCGGAGCCAAAAAGGCCGAGGCAAGAGTGAATGATATCTTTGCTATCAAACAGTTGCAAGGAGAACGACTTAGGGATTTCCTCGCCTGTTTCAACCGAGTAAGAATGACTTTGCCTAACGTATCAGAAGGAATGGCGATGGCTGATTTTCAAAACAGACTGAACAGAAATGGTTCAAGAGCGACAAGAAAATTACTGAGTCGGCTTATAAAATACCCCCTAATAACTTGGGACGAAATACATAATGCATATTGTGCCGAAGCTCGAGCAGACGAAGACGACCTCAATGGGCCAACTCATCGCTTGACCTCAGTACAAGCAGAATCCACAAAAAATCAGAGAGGTGATATCAGAAGAGATCCGGCAACCTCACGGCCAAATCGGGACCGACATCTCCCATATGTCAGAACTACCGCTATACCCTCATCACGCCATGAAGAAAGCCCACCCCGGTCAAGAACAGGGACTCACCAAAATGAAAGAGGTATGCCCCCTTTATTATCCGCTCACAATTTTTGCGTGTCATCTACAGAGATCGTCTATGCCCTGGAGAAGCTCAGGTCAAAGTTGAAGGGGCCGCAAAAGATGAGAACAGACCCGAATACCATAAAATCAGACGTCCTCTGCGAGTTCCGCCAAAAGCGAGGACACAAAACCGAAGATTGCATTGCCCTAAGATGGGAGGTCGTAAATATGTTGCGACAAGGGCACCTCAAAGAACTACTGAGCGATCGAGGAAGAACTCACTTTGCCAGGGGGCGCGAACATCAAGGACCACCAAAGCCGCCCGCACCATCCACATGATCATCGGCGGTGAAGATGATGTTTCCATCAACAGCGTAAAGTTCACCACGACCCACAAACTCAAACGGTCGATCACCCACGAACAGTATGACAAACTCGAAGAAAGTATCATTTTCGATAAGTCTGATACCGATGGTTTGGCATTCCCTCACTATGACGCTCTTGTTAATACTTTACGAATTTTAGATACCGACATAAGGCGAATTATGGTAGATGATGGAAGCGGCGCGTGTATTGTCTTTCCCTGAGTACTCACACAAATGAAACTCGAGGAAAAGATAGTACCACGCTGCATCACACTAACGGGTTTTAACAATGCAGTAGAATGAACATCTGGCGAGATCACACTCCTCGTCCTGGCGGGTGGCATCCCTCTGGAGATAACATTCCACATCATGGATCAGGACACGGTACAACGCCATAATAGGGCGACCGTGGATACACAACATGAGAGTTATACCCTCCAGCTTGTAACAAGTCATCAAATTTCCAACTCCATGGGAGATATTCAGCATACGCGGGGAACAACATACATCTCAAGAATGCTACCGCATTGCCCTAGACTGCACGGCCACTCAACAAATGAAAGATAAAGAGAAGGAAGCATAGCAATCAACAGGGTCGAGGTCGGCAGACGACGACATCAAAGACGTCATCAAAGACCCCGATGTGGCCGAGGTCGCAGGATCGACTATAGAGGACCTCGACCCTGTTCAGCTAGATGTTAACGATCTCAGCAAGAAAGCTTACATTGGCTACAAACTTCAAGTGCCAAGTAAGTTTTGCAAATTCTTAATTGCGAAGGGGGGCCTGTTAGCTTTTAGCCATGCAGATATGCTAGGTATCCCAAAAGAGATCGCCCACACACAGATTGAACGTCGATCCACTCTATCCCCCGGTAAAGCAGGTTCGACGCAAGTTCAACTCCGTAATCAATGATGCGGTGCACGAAGAAGTGAAAAAATTATTGGAAAATGGCTCTATTAGAGAGTCGAAGTACCCCCAATGGGTCGCCAACGTGGTCATGGTAAAAAAAAATACGGCAAGTGGCAGATGTCCGTTGATTTCACCGACCTGAGCAAAGCTTGCCCCAAGGATTCATTACCATTACCCCATATCGACCAACTGATCGATGCAACAGCCGGACATGAGTTGCTAAGTTTCTTGGATGCTTACTCGGGCTACAACCAGATCCTTATGGAGGAAGAGGACCTGGAAAAAATCACCTTCATCACCCACCAGGGGACGTACTGCTATAGGGTTATTTCAGAATGAAAAATGCAGGGGGCAAATTACCAGATACCGGTGACAAAAATATTCAAAGAACAACTCGAAAAAACGATGGAAGTATACATCGACGACATGTTGGTCAAATCCAAAAAGAAAGAAGATCACATCGACCATTTAAGAGAAGCCTTCGGCATACTCAGGCAATACGACATGAAGTTGAACCCCGAAAAGTGCGCATTCGGCATGGCCTGAGGAAAATTCTTGGGTTTCTTAGTGCCATAGCGAGGTATCGAGGTCAATCCCGACCGAATCAAGGCCATTGAGGGTATACCAGAGCATTTAACCACCAAAAAACAAGTCCAAAAATTAACCGGTCGTATCGCCACCTTGTCAAGGTTCATCTCGCGATCCTCCGATAGGTGCCATAAATTCTTCGGCATACTTAAAAAGGAAAACGGCCTCTAATGGACCCATGAGTACGTCCAAGCATTGAAGGAGTTGAAGGTATACCTATCCTCGCCACCGTTGCTCTCAAAGCCGGAACCAGGACAGCCTCTCCTCGTCTATCTCACTGTATCCAAAGTAGCTGTAAGCACAGTCCTAGTCCAAGAAAATAAAGGTACGCAATCTACCATCTATTACATTAGCAAGAAAGTAGTCGACTCCGAGACGAGGTACCCCCTCCTCGAAAAACTGGCTTTGGCCTTAGTTGTAGCTTCACGGAAGCTTAGACCACATTTCCAATGCCATCCCATATCGGTCGTCTCGACTTTCCCCTTAAGAAGCATTTTACATAAACCCGAACTTTCGGGCAGATGGGCCAAATGGGCCGTCGAACTAAACGAGCACGATATCACTTATAGACCGCGAATGGCGATAAAAACTCAGGTCCTCGCCGACTTTACCGACTTCAGTGCGCACATACTGCCCGAAGTCAAAAAGGAAGCCCTTCACACTTCTCAAACACACTACCTCTGGGTCCTATATACCGATGTCGCATCTAATGCGTCGGGGTCTGGGCTGGGACTCGTACTTGAAGTCCCGATAGGCAAAGTGATTTGCCAATCCATAAGGTGCCAGGAAATGACTAACAATGAGGCCGAGTATGAGGCCGTAATTGCAGGACTAACACTCAAATACGGGGCGAAGCGGTTAAAGCTGAGTTGCAATTCTCAGCTCGTGGTCAACCAAGTCATAAGGACTTTTCATATCAAAGAGCAAGGATACAAAAATATCAGACCTAAATCTGCAAACTATTAACCGAGTTCGACGAATGTCAGCTCGACCAGATTCTCCGAGCATAGAAAATCAAGGCAGGTGGCCTCGCCATTTGCAGCATCCACCAAAAATATCACAACCGGAGACCAAAGTGTGGTCCACCTCCCCAACTCATCGATAGACCAAATCGAAGTAAGAACCATAAACCTAACTAGGGACTGGTGCAACAGTATTATTATATATTTGCAGGACGGCCTACTCCCCAATGATAAAAAAGTGGCCAAGAAATTGCGCATGCAAGCGGCCAGATATAGCATCATTCACAACGACCTGTACAAAAGGACATATGGCGGCCCCCCAGCAAAATGCTTGGGCCCAAATCAGACGCAGCGCGTCCTTGAAGAAGTACTCGAAGGCCACTGCGGAGCTCACTCCGACAATCGAGCGTTGGTTAGGTGCCTCATACGAGAATGATACTACTGGCCCACCATGAAAAAAGAAGCCACGAATTTCGTGAAAAAACGCGATCATGTCAAAAGTACGCCCCAATGATCCACCAAGCAGGCGAACAACTACACTCAGTGACTTCCCCTTGGCCGTTCATCAAATGGAGAATGGATATAATGGGCCCCCTCCCGGCCGGGCGAGGTAATGCACGATTTCTCTTAATTTTAACTGATTATTTCTCTAAATGGGTGGAAGCAGGAGCATTCGCCCAGATACGCAAATAGGAAGTAACTGCCTTCATATGGAAAAACATCATATGCCGCTTCGGTCTCCTCAGAGAAATCAGATGCGACAATAACGCGCCAAAATGACCACCAAATAAACCTGTCAGATCCTGCACATTTAATGCAGAAGTGCAGATGAGTACGTAAATCAACGCATACCCAGTAAGTATCTAGCCTAACCCCGAAGAGGTAGTGATGAGGGGTCGACATTGACACTTATTAGTGGTCCAGGAAATCAAATAAAATAAAGTAATGAAATATGTAATGGTCAATACCAAATCAATGGTCACATCTCAAGTGAGGGAACACATGAGTACGAGGACTCCTTATCAAGTATTTTGCACGATTCTGCCGAGCGAGCGGCCCGATCCCATAAGGGTGTTTCATAGACCTACCGAGGCGAACGACCCAATCCCATAATAGTGTGTTACAATATCCTACCGAGGCGAACGACCTGATCCCATAAGTGTGTATTACAATAATCCTGCCTGAGGTGAACGACCCGATCCCATAAGGGTGTATTACACTAATCTTGCCGAGGCAAACGACCCGATCCCGTAAGAGTGTATTATAATAATCCTGTCAAGGCGAATGGCCCGATCCCATAAGAGTAAGAAGCTTTAACGGGTCCTTTACCCCACTCATGAATATACATGTGATTTATGAAATTTAAGAATTTTTTTTGATGAACACAAGAATTCGTAAGAGAAGCACAATTTCTACGGCTGATCAAGTAGCTCGTCAAATATGTAAAATATCGAGTCCATTGCTCTGCGCGAGTCTAGTCTCAGGTCATAATGCGAATTAAAGTAATTAAACAGGCAAGAATAACTCAAATAGTAAAATTAAAGCATGGCGTGAATCTAAGTCTACCCTGACATAATCAGGAATCCTAGCATACGCATGGACACTCGTCACCTCATACATACGTAGCACCCATAACATGTAGCATGTAATAAGTATAATACCTACGGGGAAAATTCCCTCGCACAAGGTTAGATAGGAGGCATATCTCACTCCGAAATCTGATAATTGGCTCCACACCTCTCTAACTCCTCAAACGGATGCCAAACGATCCGACAGTAGTCAAACAACGTGCAAATATACTCCAATATTTATAATTTAACAATTCATAACAATCCTCAACTCTGCTCGAAAAGTCAACAAGTCAACCCTTGGGCCCACATGCTTTCAAAAATTATTGAACATAATCATTACCCATAAAACTACGAACTCAAATATATAATTTATTCCAGTTCCATGTCCAATTTCGTGGTCAAAATCCAAAAATATCAAATTCAAGTTTTTTTCAAAAATCTCACAATTTCTATCAAATTTCATGTTAAAATCTGTATATAATCCATGTATTTAACTCGAAACAAGTGAGAATAACTTACCTCACAATAGATAGTGAAAATCTCCTCTTCAAGAGCTCCAAAAATCGCCCAACCAAGTAAAAATGAGAGATGAATGGGCTAAAGCCCCTAAATAAAGGTCTTAATACCAGCCTCAGATGTTGCATTTGCGATATGAGGTTCGCAAATGCGACGTCGCAAAAGCGAAGTCTGACCAACTCTGCCTAAGTCGCAAATGCAAAGCTGGGCACCTCGCAAAAGCGACAAAAGGATCGCATATGCAGAAAATGCTACGCCCAGGTGCCATTGCAAATGCGATAAATTTCCTCGCAAATGCGAACTCAACAGTGCCACCCCAACCTCGCAAATGCGCAGCCTCCTCGCAAATGCGAGGTTCGCAAATGCGAATAATATCTCGCATTTGCGAGACCTGAAGCACCAGATCTAAACCAGCAAAACTGAAGTTCTTCCAAACACTATGAACCGCGTTCGAAGCTCACCTGAGCCGCGGGGCTCCACACCTAACATCTACACAAGTCTAAAAATATCATACGAACTCGCTCGCGTGATCTAAATACCAAAATAACATCTAGAATCACGAATCAGACGCCAAAACGCATGAAAATCACGATGAACTTCAAGAATCGCAACCAAGCGCCCGAACCATATCAAATCAACTCGGAATGACGTCAAACTTTACGTACATGTCACATATCATAATACGAGCCTATTCCAAGGCTCGGAATCCCAAACGGACGTCCATAACATCAAAGTCCACTTCAAATCAAACTTAGAAATTTCTTAAATCTTCAAAATGCCTACTTTCACAATAAGTGCTGAAACGCTCCCAAGCGACCCGATATTCAATCCAAACATACGCCCAAGTCTGAAATCATTATACGAACTTATTGGAATCTTCAAATCCTGATTCTGAGGTCATTTACTCAAAAGTCAAACCCTAGTCAATTCTTCCAACTTAAAGCTTCCGATTTGAGAATTGTCCTTTCGAATCAACTTCGAACTTCCCGAAATTCAATTCCGACCACACGTACAAGTGATAAAACATGAAGTGAAGCTAGTTAAGGCCTCAAAACACCAAACGACATGCTAGAGCTCAAAACGACTATTCGGGTCGTTACGTTCTCTCCCACTTAAACATACGTTCATCCTCGAACGTGCCAAGCACCGCTTCGGAATTGCCCAAAATCGCTGATTAACACCTCACACACCTACCCGTTCCACCATAACCCATGTGAGTACATTAGCTCGAGCTAGACTGAAGATCCTTCCCTTTTACCTTATCCTACAAGCCTTAGAACGAAATTCCTATATTCGAAATTCTCTACGAGACCTGATTCTAACATACGAACACCGTTTCCATCTCTACACGCTGA
This sequence comes from Nicotiana obtusifolia, assembly GCA_002018475.1. Lineage (NCBI taxonomy): Eukaryota > Viridiplantae > Streptophyta > Magnoliopsida > Solanales > Solanaceae > Nicotiana > Nicotiana obtusifolia. The sequence continues at coordinate 43,225 of MCJB01025435.1, read as the reverse complement.
TCCAAAACATGATCATGCACCCATGCTAATATCACACAATGCACGCATAACTCATTTGCTTATAGTAACCTCCTCCAAGCCCAACAGCTGCAAATTCACTAACCCAATGCCCGTAGTATTCCTCATAACGCGTATAAGCCCTGATCCAACCCTAGCAATACTGCAAGAATGAAAGTGACACGTAGAAGCTCATAACCACCTGCCACATCAAAAATTCTTGGAGCCTCTCCACTTGACAAGAACCATTTCCTCATTCTGAACTGATTACTGACATTTTCCTCCCAATATACATTATATGAGTCTGATTGCACTGATTTCAAGTCCAGTAACCTCGTCTCACCTAGTACTAGATGCTCGGTTAATAGGCTGCCTCAAACACTGTCAAAACCTCATAGGACGCCATCGATGCGCCAACAAGATACAACTCGAATATGATCCATTAGGAATAACAAACTCTGGCAAAGAACTACCTAGCCCACGTAACGAATAAAACAGCCAAACAGATGCTATGAACTTTTATCAGAGATAAGAAACAATGCACACAAAATAAGTATAAGGAATCATACTCAACATCTCACTGTTGCGGTGTGCAACCCGATCCACCCATGATTCCATTGCAGTGTGCAACCCGATCTAAACATTATAACCGTGGCAGCGTGCTACCCGATCCACATATAACAATCTATATGGAAATCCCTACCAAGTGTTATAACCCATATTTGTATGTGTTAGATTACACCGCAAGATAGTTTACCTAGGTTCGAGAAGAGAATTACCTTTGAGACAATAAGAGTTTAGTCCTATTGGTCTTAAATAATGCAAAGGTGTATAAGGGTGGTTAACAAGTATTAGAAGATAAACGAGTTAAGGATGTTGTAACTCGCATTTTTGGGTAAATCGAGAGGTGGTTAACATCACCAAGAGGTCATGTTTTAAGGTATTTGAATGATATAATATCCGTTTCATAAGTCTTGAAGTCAAAAGAGTTATGAAACAAAAGTCGACAAAAGTTATTGCAACTTAGGTTCACAATTTTACTTAAACGATAGGTCAAATGTTTCTGAGCTTTTCTCCCAATTTACAAGGAATTACGGGGTGATCTACCTACCAAATTAAAGGTCTATGAGTCTAGTTTCCAATGCTTCAAACCGTTTGTCAATAAAATCTTGGAGTATTGAGATAATTGCATTTCCGTACAACTGCGCAGGCTGGTAGGTGACAAGTAGGTGCATCACCTACTTGCCAAAATTAAGGGCTAAAATTTAAAAGCCCAAAGTCGGTTAAGAGAGGGCTTTTAAAAGCTTCTAAAGCCAGTTAATTCACTATTATTTCACAGCCTCAAAACCTAAAAGAACCCCTGCAACCCCTCGCCAAAATAATCGCACACAAACCCTAATCAATTTTTCCCCTCTTTCAAGTTCTAGTTGAAGGTAAACCCTAGAGTTTGAGGAACCAAAGCAAGGGCTGAGTTATCTAACAAGCAAGGTGAGTTTAATGCTCTATTTAATACATTTTTTCTACTGTTAATTCTTGGTAAGTCGTTCTATGTGTAAGAACTCACGGGACGGTGATCGGAAGCCGTGAGTTTGAGTTATTCACTTGTAGCGGACTGTTTTGTGTTGCTGTAAAGCTGAGTGTTATACTACTGATTTGTGGAGTTTTGGATGGGGAAGGGTGTGGAGAAACACCATATATATTTAGGTTTGTGTCCTGATAGTTGTTCATAACATTTCCGGATCGTTTGACACGACTATAGTGGCCATTGTACGTATGAAGTGATTGGTTTGTGCGTGGACTATTTTGGGAGGTTCAATATGATTCTTATTAATGTTGTTTGGCTGTTTGGTGACTGTTTTGACTTGTGTGAAGTCATATATATCGGGGAGGTTCTGTCCGTTTTATTGCAAAATAGGTTACAGTCGATACATAATAGTTACGATGCTTAAACGATAACGGTAGTGTCATTTCTCTTATTGTAGACTAAGAAGTCGTGGAAGTTTCATAGCTTGAGATTGGAAAGTATTGCAAGGTATGTGAGACTATCCTTTTTCTTCTTTTGCACGACTCTGACTGTACACAATGCAATGAACGAACCCCCAAAGATACTCTACTCTTAGAAGGTAGCAGTACGTATATTGTTTCCCCTCTTATGGGAGGATTGATATGTTATTATTTCACCATAGTAGTATGACTTTTATAAGTCCAGCATGCATTATCTATTTTACTCTACCGAGTCACGCTATAGTCGGCCGGGTATGGCACCTATTGTGCAACTATACATATGTATATGTTTTACTCTACTTAGTCGCGCTATAATCGACAACTATCTTACTCTGCCGAGCCGCGCTATAGTCGGCCGGGTATGGCACCTATTGTGCAACCACCGATCAGTTGGGTATGATAATGAGGAGGCCCACAGAGGCATATGTATGAGATGATGATGAGGCCCACAGAGGCGTATATATGTATATGATGATTTTCAAAAGGATATATATATATATATATATGCATATGCATATGCATGTCAGGCATGACATGGTTAGTCGCCCTCAGAGGCATTCAGATGGTACAGGTTGTATGTCTCTTACCCTGATGCTTATTATTGTTCTTGCATTATGTTTCCTGTCTTACATACTCAGTACATTATCCGTACTGACGTCCTTTATTTGTGGACGCTGCATGTCATGCTGCAGGTCCGAGCGGGCAGATAGACGAAGCTCCCCCACCACAGTAGGCTACCCAGTTCAGCAGATATTGGCGAGATCCATCCTTCGGACTTGCCACAGTCTTGGTATGCATTTTGTTGTTGGGCATGTTGGGGCCCTGTCCCAACGTAGGTTGAATTATGTACATTTTGGTAGAGGCTCATAGACAAGTGTCAATTTATGCATAGACAAGTGATGGGTTGACTTAAGTTGAATTGCCTTGTCGGCAAACGTATGTATTTTGTTTTATGGTTTTGCATTGCAGCCTTGTTGGCTATATTATGTATATAAGTATGTTCGTATCATAGTATGATGTCACGTATCATTATAATTATTTTTCGAGATTATATGCATATGACAAGCCTTATAGATAATAAGGAAAGTTAGATGAAGGGTACGTCGGCGCCCGTTGAGTAGGGTCCGGTGCCAGTCGCGGCCCTCCGGCTTGGGTCGTGACAAACTTGGTATCAGAGCAGGTTTGTCCTAGGGGTTGTCTATGAGCCGTGTCTAGTAGAGTCTTGATTATGGATGTGTAGCGCGCCACATTTATAATCAGGAGGGTGCATGACATTTAGGGTTGTTACCTTTTTTTCCTGAATATAGATCGTGCGCAGAGCTGAGTCGTAAGTATTCGTTTCTAATATTAACCATGTTCTTTTCAGTGATGCCCACGACTAGGAAGCAAGTGATTAGTAGGCGCCTTGATACAACTGCGGGAGAGGGTACCAGTCAGGTGCCTCCTGCCAGAGCTGGCCATAGTGAGCCTCAGAGCGAGATGCCGTCGCAGACCTCATCTACTCCTTCTCCTCCAGAGGATATAAGAAGGCATCCAGCATCTCCAGTTCCTCCATCTGGTACTATAGACCAGGATATGCGGAGTGCGGTATAGTTGCTGACTAGCTTGGTAGATGCTCAGGCTCAGAGGCAGAATACCGGTGCTACTGATAAACCGGTCAGTGCGAGAGTTCGGGATTTTATTAATCTAGATCCTCCAGTGTTTGCCGGATCAGACCCCAAGGAGGACCCGCAGACTTTTATTGATCAGGTTCACCGTACACTGCGGGTTATGCATGCTAGTGATACGGAGGCAGTAGAGTTGGCTTCTTATCGGTTACGGGATTTAGCAGTTTTCTGGTATGATAGTTGGGGGATATCCAGGGGTCTGAATGCTCCCCCACCTGTGTGGAAGGAATTTTCTGAGGCATTTCTTTGTCATTACCTGCCAGTTGAGGTACGACGAGCCAAAGCTGATAAATTCTTGAACCTTAAACAAGGTAATATGAGCGTGCGGGAGTACAGCATGCAGTTTGATTCCTTGGCAAGGTACGCTCCTCACATGGTGGCCGAGATGGGGGATAGGGTTCATTTGTTTGTGAATGGATTGGGACCACACCTGATAAATGAGTGCACGACTGCATCCTTGATAGAGGGCATGGATATTTCTCATATTCAGGCTTATGCCCAGACATTAGAGGATCGTAAGTGGCAGCAAAGAGCAGACAGGGAGCAGGATAGGGGTCAGCATAAGAGGATGAGGTTTGCAGGGTATTCTGGTGACTTCAGAAGCAGTGGCAGGCCCCAGTTTTTGAGGAGTTCGGCACCATCTGTAACTAGTGCCCCTCCACAGTTTCAGAGACCTCGATATGATCGATTTACCTATTCGGGTCCAGGTCAGAGTTCGCGGGCATCAGGCTCGCAACATCAGAGGGATACTAGTCAGACGAGACCCCTAATACCATGTTGTGATCAGTGCGGCAGGGCCCATTCTGGACTATGCTGTCGAGGCTATGATGCATGTTATTCTTGCGGAAAGCCTGGCCACATGATGCGGGATTGTCCTGGCAGAGGAGGTGATATTATGGCTCAGCCGACTGGATCTGTGGCAGGTTCTTCCTCATCAGTTCGACCTCCAGCATGGGGTTTTCAGCAGCCGACAGATCGTGGTAGAGGTAGAGGCGGAGTGCTGAGTTCGAGTGGTACTCAAAATCGAACCTATGCTCTAGTAGGTCGGCAGGATCTCGAGTCATCTCCGAATGTTGTTACAGGTATATTGTCTGTGTTTTCTTATGATGTATATGCATTGATTGATCCAGGATCCACATTATCATACGTTACACCCCTTGTGGCTGATAAGTTTGGCATCAAACCCGAATTAATAAGTAAACCATTTGCGGTATCTACTCCAATAGGAGATTCTGTGGTTGTTAGAAGGGTATACAGAGGGTGCACCGTGACGATTTGTAGTCGTCAAACCTCAACGAATTTGTTTGGTTAGAAATGGTTGATTTTGATGTAATAATGGGAATGGACTGGTTGGCCTCATGCTATGCAAATGTTGATTGTCATACGAAGAGGGTTAAGTTTCAGTTTCCTGGTGAACCCGTCATCGAATGGAAGGGGAACATTGCTATGCCGAAAGGTATGTTTATTTCCTATCTTAAGGCAAGGAAGATGATCTCAAAGGGTTACATTTATCATCTCGTTCGCGTTAGGGAGGTGGAGGCGAAGCCGCCTACCCTACAATCGATCCCCGTGGTCAATGAATTTCCGGATGTTTTCCNAGCCGCGCTATAGTCGGCCGGGTATGGCACCTATTGTGCAACCACCGATCAGTTGGGTATGATAATGAGGAGGCCCACAGAGGCATATGTATGAGATGATGATGAGGCCCACAGAGGCGTATATATGTATATGATGATTTTCAAAAGGATGTAAATATATGTATATGCATATGCATGTCAGGCATGACATGGTTAGTCGCCCTCAGAGGCATTCAGATGGTACAGGTTGTATGTCTCTTACCCTGATGCTTATTATTGTTCTTGCATTATGTTTCCTGTCTTACATACTCAGTACATTATCCGTACTGACGTCCTTTATTTGTGGACGCTGCATGTCGTGCTGCAGGTCCGAGCAGGCAGATAGATGAAGCTCCCCCACCACAGTAGGCTACCCAGTTCAGCAGATATTGGCGAGATCCATCCTTCGGACTTGCCACAGTCTTGGTATGCATTTTGTTGTAGGAATTTTGGGCATGTCGGGGCCCTGTTCCGACGTAGGTTGCATCATGTACGTTTTTGTAGAGGCTCATAGACAAGTGTCAATTTATGCATAGACAAGTGATGGGTTGACTTATGTACAGTTGAATTGCCTTGTCGGCAAACGTATGTATTTTGTTTTATGGTTTTGCATTGTAGTCTTGTTTGCTATATTATGTATATAAGTATGTTCGTATCATGGTATGATATCACGTATCATTATAATTATAGTTCGAGATTATCTGCATATGACAAGCCTTATAGATAATAAGGAAAGTTAGATGAAGGGTACGCCGGTGCCCGTTGAGTAGGGTCCGGTGCCAGTCGCGGCCCTCCGGCTTGGGTCGTGACACCAAGCAAAAATGCTCATACCCACGAAATGCCCGAATATCGACCACAAGCACGCCAAGTGCAGAATCACCAACCCTGGGGAGACAGATAGCGCCATGCGCAACAAAAATGCCATGCACGACTAAGGTGCAATAAATGACATGCATCTCGAGAGCCATCTCGCTCATATAACACCACCAGCTACACAGGATCACAACACATGTGCGAATAATCAAGCTGTATTACAACCCACATGGCATAATAGAGTATTACATAGAATAGCTGACGACATGAATAACTTCCAACGTCCGAAGACTCCTTCATAAGCAATGTTATATTGTATGAACACACCTGACCTGATGTAGAGCATACATTCACATTATATCTACCAACGGACCTCAAGCCGATTCCTATCATTCCCAAATAGGTCTATAACCTCCCAAGGACCTAGAATGACCCTATCCACAACACATACGTTCGACAGTCAAATCCGAAACAAATTCCACAGTATGCAACCAAAGAAATAGAGCATCTCTCAGATATAAACTCTCCAATCAGTGGCAGTACCAGAATCTTCATACCCGATTTCAATCTCTACCACATAAATGGGTGACGCATCACACTTACACGATCATCCCGCGGGAGTCACTCCACGAACTTTTGCACCAGGTAGCAAGGTCTGCACATCCATACCACCAACCGTACAAATTCTGTAATGCAAGTCAAGAATCCGCAAATTAATACACAATGCCTCTTACACAGAACACCATTCTCAGGCGACACTAAGATAGAGCCAACATACTCTGAACATATGAAACCTTCCCCCCCTCCTTCCCGCTCTTCCGAGCTCATGACATTCTTATCAAACTAAACCGCAACCCTGATCCTCAACTTCCAGTCTGTATACCGCTCACTGCACATATCATGCTGCTACGCGAGAGTACAAGAATTTTGTCATAATCTCTTGAACTATCAGTAGAGTTAACACTTCATTGGCTCGAAACCTTTCTCTTAAATCATTTCAGAAGAAGAATCACCACCCATAACAAACTTCCCATAATTGTAGAAAATAAAAACCTCAAGTCGTCGTCTAAACCACCATAACTCTTCTGGGGTCCATTCATACATAACTAAGCCATCAGAATCAAATACCTCTAAATCAATCGAACCACGGGGTTGTCAAGCCTGCACGTACAACCACAAACCACTTGTATAGCCGTACCACACCGAAGAAACTGATCATTCCCACAACCTTGTTGATTCAAACTATTAATAACTAACTCTACTTCTCTCAATTTACTCTTGACTTGCCTTCGAAATAATAGTTCTATTCAAACACATAACGGACACCAAACTACGCTCATCTCGAGTGACCCAAATCACAATACCACATGATATCAATACCCATCAGCAATCATATACCCTCTTCATGTACTCAATAATATCTCTAACTAACACACCTATTATGAAAGACCTTCTGCGAATCCGAAGCTGTTTCCCTTCCATCTTCCTAACACCACACCGCAAACCATATGATAACATATAAATTCTCCAAGTACCCTTCACACTCTGCCGCAAAACCCAATTCCTGAACCACATAACAAGCCTAAAAATCCTTAAGCACTACACCTTAAATCTCGAATCCACTAGTACCATTATTGAGATTCGCCCACTATGATCCAGTCTTGATCATATATAGCCAGATAACTAGTGCTCCGTTAGCACATGAACGCTCCTAAGAAGCAACCGAAAGAATCCTTTCCCTTGCACATCACAATCTCAAAGAAATAACAAGTCCGAGTCATTCTCCAACCTTCACATACACCGATAAGGCAAAGTATAGCACACACCCATATCCCTTGCTCGAATAACCCCTGTTGTTCTCTTCCCTTAGTCACAACTGATCCACCAGTATACCGATGATCCAAATTGCACAAGCACACAACCACGTAACCCAATCGTAGATGGTGGCTCCCCTACTTAGCTTTACTCTACAATCACATGGATCCAGACCCCACAGTGACTTCTTCTTCCTAGTTGCCATGATCCCACATCGTTACTCGGTTAACTTCTCGCAAGCACTTGTTGCACAAATCATAATACATCCTGAATTATCAGCTACCATCGCGCACTCAACCTCCTAAAGGTCATACGCTCTTCTTCAAGCGACATCGCATCACAATACATGCGTCCTATGTTAGACAGAAAGTAGAACTCTTCATATGAACCTTCTCAAAACCTCGCAATCGCTAAACTTCTCACAGGAAATAGTCCACCTGTGTAACCTCATATCGACCTCCTCCATCATTATTGCTATAGTTACATCCATCATGAAATCAATTAATCTTCTTGGGTCCACACTTATCCGCCATATGAATCCTCTCATTCATTAACATCACCCGAAGATCCAACAACGTGTATGAAACTCGAAGCCGTATTGCATCCAAAAAAATAATCGAATACTAACACTTTCCTACATTCCAATCAAGCCCTCCTCGTCACATTCAAAATTTTTAAGCACAGAGACCACCGCAGGGATCATCTCCCTCGAACCATCAACACTGGAAACACCAATTCGATCCCGAAGTCACAACACACAACCATCTCTGATAACTTCCTCGTAGGTTCCTTCTCATAACACCGTGCGTAGAGGCAAGGGCCAATATGCCGATGAGCCTTAATGCATTCATTCAAGGAAGGCGACATCACAATATTAACAAGATTTCCACCAAAGTCGAAACTATCAAATCTCGGCCATAGGCAACACCAACACTAGGCTGACATGACAGAACACTCCTCCGCAAGGCGAAGATAATGGTTCGCCCGCATCTGAAGGCAAAAGCATCCTACACCACATTTGTAACATCTTCACAACTCGTGAATGCTCAACAACAGCAAATGCCTGACGTCGTACGAATGAGTAGGAAGGAACCGAAAACATAAGATTCAACGAAATCAAATTTCACGATGAGGAATCAAGGAAGGGAAGTCCTCCTAACAGCCATGTAGCCTCTCGAAGATAAGTACGGACGTGTTCGTACCGGTCCGCAACTCTACTAGACTTGCTAATGACTCGTGAAACCTAAGTTAACCTAGTGCTCTGATACCAAACTGTCATGACTCAAAACCCACTATAGGTCGTGATGGCGCCCAACATCGCCGTTAGGCAAGCTAACGATGAAATACCAAATTAATTATTTATTTTTATTATTTTTGAAATCATGAATCTTATTAGAAAGAGAGTAAATGCATTAAATATCGTAGATACGTACAATTGAAGTAAAATAAAAAGTAAAAGCGTGTCAATGTAAGGTGAACCATAAACAAATTCCAGAACACCCCAAAACTCGGTGTCACAAGTGCATGAGAATCTACTAGGAAGTATAATAGCAATACAATATCTATCTAAAATACAAGATAGACAGGATAAAGTAAGTAATTATGATGGAAATTCTAGGTGCTGCGAATCGTAGCTTGGAATGCAGCTCACCATAAAGTCCCCTCAGCAGTTGCGCCTACGCGCCCAAAATGACCACCAAATGAACTTTTAAGATCATGCACATTTAGTGCAAAAGTGCAGCATAAGTATGTAAATCAATGCGTACCCAATGAGCATCTAGCCTAAACTCAAAGAGGTAGTAACGAGGGGTCGACATTGACACTTACTAGTGGTCCAGCAAATCAAATATAATAAAATAGACATGTACGAAAGATGGTAAATTAATAATAAGTACAAGTATAGGAAAATAATACGGTCTACGACTGAACAGTGAACAAAAAGTCCTCAATTATCGGGTAACTCCTCAAATGGAATACGTAATGGTCAATACCAAATCAAAGGTCACATCTCAAGTCAGGTAACACATGAATACACTGACTCCTTATCAAGTATTTTGCACGATTCTGCCAAGGCAAGCAGACCGATCCCATAAAAGTGTTTCATAGAACTACCGAGAGAAGTCAGTTTAACTCATGAAAATATGCAAGAACGTAATTAAATGAAGCAAATAGGGAGATGGGATGAGAGAGACATGATATAACAGTCTTAAACAAGATGAAGGAAACGGATAAAGGATGTACATGTCATAGTAATAAAGGGAAGAAAGGAGGGGATGTTCATGTCATAGAATTTAGACAAACAAAGGAAAATAAGGGACGAGATGTGCATGTCATAGCAATTTAAACAAATAAAGGAAAATAAGGGAAGGGGTGTACATATCATCAAGTAATCCACATAAGTCAACTTCATTATGGTAATAGCATAAGTGTAAGTCCCCAACGGAGCACTGTCGGGTCGATAGCCTTGATCTGAGATCTTTTTTTTTTAACAAAAAAGAGTTGGATTTTCCAGCCTTAGCCAAAGAATACGAGGCAAACGACCCGATCCCATAAGAGTAAGAAGCTTTAATGGGTCCTTGACCCCACTCACGAATATACATGTGAGTTATGAAATTTAAGGAAAGTTTTCGACGAATACGCACAACGCGGAAGAAATACGTAAGGGAAGCACAATTTCTACGGCTAATCAAGTAGCTCGTCAAAAATCTAAAATAGCGTGTCCATTACTTTACGCGAGTCTAGTCTCAGGTCATAATGCGAATTAAAGTAATTAAACAAGCAAGAATAACTCAAATAGTATATTTAAAGCATGGCGTGAATCTAAGTCTACCCGAACATAATCAGGAATCCTAGCATACTCACGGATACTCGTCACCTCATACGTGCGTAACTTCCACAACATGTAGCATGTAATAAGTATAACACCTACGGGGAAAATTCCTCGTCACTGATGTGCCGGAGAATTTCACATTTTGATACTAATTGCTTAGATTTTAACTTGTTTTAAATGCAATTTCCCTAGGTACTTAGTAATTTTAGTATTTTTTGCAGTGTATTAGGTGTAAGGACCTAAGAGCATGGAAAAGAGTTCAAAAAGCCACAAAAAGACAAGAAAAGAGCAACAAAGCATCGCAGATGTGGATATGCTATCGCAAATACCACATGCGAGCCGCATACTTCACACCAAGATCGCAGATCAAGACAGACTTCTGGGTAGAGCTCAACGTCAAAAATGCGGTCTCATCTGCGATCGTATAACTTGTCTGCGAGCCGCATATTGCACACAGAGATTGCAGACCAAAACAGAATCCTGGGCGAAGTTCAATGTCAAAAATGCGGTCTCTTCAGCGATCGCATAACGTGTTTGCGAGCTGCAGAAGTAACCGGAAACCTAACATGAAGTCTATTGAAGGAAGAAAATACGATGCATGATGCGATTGCATTTCTACAATGCGGACCACAAACCATGAATGCGGTGAAGGCGAAACTAGGATTACAATCTGCGATAGACATGTCAAAAATGCGGACCACATTTCTGTTATGCGACAGACATGCGGTCGCATATTCAACTTCAGGGCAGATTTGTCCGAATTTTGTCTCGATTTTTGGGCCTCTATAAATAGGTCTATTAGGGTTTTATGGGGGCTATCTTGTCAGACTTTGAAGCTAAAATACAAGGCTTGAATATTCCTTTCTTTTGGAAGCTTTTGGGTCAAGAATCTTTCACTTTGTAAGCTTTATGACATTTAATATTTTCTTATTTTCAGATTTTAGTATGAGTAGCTAATCTTTTATACTAAGGTTGTGGACCCTAAATGGGTGTGATGATAATGGGTGTTTAATGGAATATATATATAACGGTTGATTGATATTTATTTACTTCTCATTCGTTATTTATTTTTGGTGGTTGCAAACATTAACAAGCGCCGTTAAATTCTACCTTTGCTTGGGAAAGTGGGGTAGAATTTGGTAGAAGTAAATATCAAAGACTCAAGGCTTTAAACCTTGTCTAATAAAATCGCCTAGGAATAAGTGGATTTTATTTGGCATAAATTGATTGTTCTTAATTGCAACTCTTTTATATTTGGAAAAATCATAAAGAGGAAATACTACCTAACTATTGGAAAATATTGGGTAGTCAATTAGACATCATTTGCATATCAAAAAGAATCTTCCGTTAGAAATATATCATATTGACACCGATAGCATTACACTTCATTAATGGGTACACAACCTTGGTTTCTCTAATCAAGTTATTTACATTCTTAACATTTCAATTAGCCTTTATTTAAAACCAAACTCAATTCATACTCTCGTTCCGGTTAACTAGATAGAATTACGACTTTAGTTGAGTAACACACTAGTCAAGTAACCTTTTCACACCTATTCCCTGTGGGATTCGACCCCAACCTTGTTGGGTTATTATATTTGACATCGACCGCTTTACACTATTTATTAAAGTGTAATTTGAGCGTATCTGTCACAAGGTTAGACAGGAGACTTACCTCGCTCCGAAATCTGATAATCGGCTCCTACACCTCTCTAACTCCTCAAACCGATGTCAAACGATCAGAAACTAGTCAAATAATGTGTCACGTCCTGTTTTCTCGCGTAAGTGGGTTTCGACATGTGACATTCAGAGAAGAGTCTCCACCTAACGATTTTGAGGTGCGTTAGGGCACCTATTTGCAAATAACTCCGTTAGAACTAGTCCAGGTTACCAAAGATCAGGTAAGGGCTCAAATTACCTCAAAGAGAAGGTGCTAGGAACTCTTCAAGGTCCAAAACTATGGCTCCCGACCGAAGTTCATGTTATGTGGATTATTAGATTATAATTGTCCTAAGTGATCATATAAGTAAGGGAAGACAAGGAATTTAAAAGTTCTATTATAAACACGTGTAAAGAAAACCGGGAAACAATTAGACTATATAGATAATCAATACAAGTCTTTAGAGGTTGCAAGGTACAACTTAATTATTCTATGTTCGACGACTAAGTGTGAGCAATAAGCATATAAAGAACGGGGGAGAAGGGGGGGGGGTCCTAAGTTTTTTAGCCTAAAGGATCATCCCGTGTAACATAAATAATAATTCGCAACTCCCTTAGGGTAGGGGTTGCTCATATTATTCAGCAGGCAAAGGCTATCATATCCTGCTACCCAATTAATATGTTAAAGTTGTTTACCTAAAGCGTTCTAATTCAATTCTAAACTGCGTCCTAAACGTGCACTACCCGTCCCATGCCTATGGTTCAGGAGGCTTTTGGACTTGCTATTTGGATGGTTCTAGACTTTACTTAGGATGCTCAAAAATTATAAAACTAGCGCGCATTCAAAAACCATATAGGACTTCACATAAAGACAACAAATAGCTCAAGTTCGTCTCCACACATAAGCAAGAAATGCACGCGGATAGATTTAGGCAAATGGACGATTTTAGAATTTAGAAACATTATAGCCGTTAGGTCTTATAAGCATAATTTTTAGGTGATTCTGATTTCTAGCATTTGTACAGGCAATACTGTGGCTTTAGATCATCAAATTCGCAACTTATAAACATTACAAACCATATAGGCATGATATCTAAATGTTGCGCAGTAAGGCAGTGAAACAGCTTGACAGCCCTGTGTTAATAGCATTAATTCCATAAACAATTCTTCTATGCGAGTGAGAGTCTTCTATAGGAAGGATTTCTAACAAGTGATAATTTGACTTGATTTTATAACACTTTATCCCTATAGGCATGCCGTCTAAGTGGGGCAGTACAATAGCAGAAGCAGCAAATTAATTAATTAACCTTATAGTCATGGTATCTAGATGAGTACTATCAAAGCGTGTGTTATTGCATCTTATAGGCATGTTGTCTAATAGTTAAGCAAGATGTTTGATCCCTAGGAACATGCTGTCTAAAAGCATTCACTAGTAGACATGGAAACAAGTGCAGCAATTACTTGAGCTAACATAATTGGAATAATGCACTAGTATTAGACAAATTAAGTGAGGTGTGTGCGATTACTATAGGCATGATTTCTATTAGTGTGTAGAAACAAAGAACGTCAAAACAAATATCCAAACCATGCAATTAAGCCATATAGGCTAGACATGCTTGAAGTAGCGAGAATCATTCATGCTGAACACATACAATATGCATACATTGGGGGGAAGAAATTATTCAAGTTCAGAGGTCAAAAAGTTCAGAGCCATGAAATAGCAGGGTGATATAATAGCACATTGGTTAACAAAATGTATAAGGGTCACAAAGCATAAATGCGAACAAAAGAGAATGAAATTGCTAAGGCAAAGAGACTCACCAGTTGCAAATTAACCAAACAAGCAAAATAAAAAGAACAATTTCAGTAGTGCTCTAATCATAAACAGTAAAAAAGGCAGTAGAATCCCAAAATCCCAATGCGTCAGAGTTCTCAAGGGTTTCAAGTGAACCCCGGGCAGTGTCGCACTGAGAAGAGAGTAACAATAGAATTATGGTGGCCTTGATTCAGCCGGCCAAGGTCTCAAGAAGAGAGTAACAATAGAATTATGGTGGCCTTGATCCAGCCGGCCAAGGTCTCAAGTTTAGAATAGTAGAATGAATGGGAGTGAGGGAGTAATAACAATAGTTCCTTAATAATCCTTAAGACTTCAAAAGAGAACGGGGAAGGGGGTTTATATAGTAGTAGAAATTGAACGAACAAACAAGGAAATATAATTAATCAACACAAAAAAGAAAAGAATATATCCCATGCATACTCAAAATAACAGAGGAAGCAAGAACTCCGAACCCTAGTTGGAGTTGGATTTAGGGCAAATAGTTCACAAGCCCCAATCATGTCAGAATCACCAGAGATGTACCATATACAAGAGAGATGTTTCTCTTCTTAAGTGTATAGAACCACAATCACACCAGAACCATAGAATCAAAGCCAGATCTGTGAGAATCGAGCTTTCCATAAGTGTAATGGTAACGAAAGTTACCATAAATGAGTGATAGTAGCATAAAAGGTAAGTATAATCCGCGTATGAATGTGTACAATGAAGAAATAAGAGAGAATCTCCGTGGTCGGCTAGGGTTTAATATGAGAGTGGAGAGATGAGAGAATGTAGAGGCGGCCGAGCGAGGGAAATGAGTCTCTAGGGTTTGGACGAGGGTAATTAAGACGGGGAAATGGTTATGGGCTGTTGACCATTTGAGATCAATGGCCAGAATTAGAGGAGAAACAAGGCGGGTCAAATGAACGGGTAGCGACCAGATTGGATTAATGGGGTTGTTTGGTTTGGGCTCTGAGAATTGGGCTAGGGATTTGGGGTATTTGGGCCATTAATTTGGTTCGAAAATTGGCTTAGGATTGGGATAGATTTTAAATACAAGAAATTAAGGGAATATAATTTAATAAAATAGTTAAATAAATATAAAAATATTATTTTTGCAACTTAACATTTTAAAATAATTGATGAAGGTTATAAAAATATAAAATATTATTTTGACCCTAGATAAAATGATAAAATACAATTAATTGTAAAGTATAGGTTATTATCGCAAATAAAGCGTAAATAGTTCAAAAAAATACAGATGTAAATTATATAAATGAAGTAAAATGTTATAAAGCATATATGTGGGTGTAAACAATAAATTTGGATGATTAAGTCATCACCAAATAATTTGAAGGAGTAATTGATAAATATTTGAATAATTTAAATGTAAGAAAATCAATTTTAAAGCCTTAAAAATCATGAAAAATTATAGAAAGTACTTATATGACTCTTAGAAATTGGTAATGATGCAGAAATGATATTTTGAAAGTATATATGATATTTATAAAAATATGAGGGCAAAATTGGGTATCAACAGCTGCCTCTCTTTACTTAGGAATGATGAAAGAGTTGTCGGGTAAAGAAAATGATGACTAATTTTGTCTGAAATGAGTGGGGATGATGCGTTTTTGAAAATAAAATGGTTGAGGAACCTTCGTTCTTGAGTTGCCTACATATCCCCGGTGTTACGGGAATCAGGCCGTGTGTAGTTCGGGATCCAACGGTGAATGAAACCGATGGAGTTGTTATAAGAGTGGTTGTGTGTTTCGAAAAGGGTCTTTTGGATATGATAGTGTCGTGAGTAACGGATAATTTCAGGTGGAGCTATGAATGCAAATTTGAATGTTACGGATGTATAAGGCAAATATTAGAGCGGCTACTAGATAAAGGGTAATTAATAGCCGATCATTAGATAAGTTTGAGATGATCGAAGGATGTGAACGTTGTAAACAGAAACCAGAGCGAGAATTGCTCTTGTTTGTAGGACCGTTACCTCTCGAGTTACCTGTAAAACTTAAATCACGATGCACGCGAATATATGGGGTTATTGCGGAAATTTAAACATGATGCAAATTCCCTTTGGACCATGAGAGTTATCTTTGGACGATGAATGGTGTCCTTATACCATGACGTCGTGGTCCATGAAGCGCATGATAAGGGATTCGCAGGCCATGAAATGGCGTCCTCGGGCCATGATAATGGTACCTTTGGACTATGACACCTTTGAATAATGATGTGCAGTTTTGAGAGGTCCTCAGGCCATGGCATGATGTCTTCGGGCTATGAAGATGATGCTGAAAATGACGGCTTTGGACAATGTGGTAGTGTTTCAGCCTCTAAGATGCAAAGATGTGGAGATATCAGTTGTTTGATAGAGGGAACAACTGATGCTTAGTTGTATGCTAAAACGAGACAAGACAACACTTAGCCTTGTGTGTGATGAGGGCAGTGTTTAGCCCCATGCATAGGAAGGCAGAGTTTAGCCTTATGCAATAATAGAGGCAGATTTTAGCCTCGTATAATGTAATAGAGACAGTGTTTAGTCTCGTACAAGGAAGGGCAGCGTTTAGCATTATGCAGTGATAGAGGCAATGCTTAGCCTCATGCAAGGGAAGGTAGCGTTTAGCCTTATGCAATGATGGAGGAAATGCTTAGCCTCATGCAACGTAATGGAGACAGTGCTTAGTCTCATGCAAGGAAAGGCAATGCTTAGCCTTATGCAATGGTGGAGGCAATGCTTAGCCTCATGAAAAGGAATACAACGTATAGCCTTATGCAATAATGGAGGCAATGCTTAGCCTCATGCAATGTAATGAAGACAGTGCTTAGTTTCATGTAAAAAAGAAAATGCCTAGCCTTATGCAATGGTGGAGGCAATGCTTAGCCTCATGCAAGGGAAGGCAGTGTTTAGCCTTATGCAATGATGGAGGCAATGCTTAGCCTCATGCAATGTAATGGAGATAGTGCTTTGTCTCATGCAAGGAAAGGCAGTTCTTAGCCTTATGCAATGGTGGAGGAAATGTTTAGCCTCATCTAATATAATGGAGACAGTGCTTATATTCATGAAAGGAAAGACAGCGCTTAGCCTTATGCAATGGTGGAGGCTGTGCTTAGCCTCATGCAATGAAAGGCAGTGCTTAGCCATATGCAATGATGGAGGCAATGCTTAGTCTCATGTAATGTAATGGAGACAGTGCTTAATCTCATGCAAGGAAAGACAGTGCTTAGCCTTATGCAATGGTGGAGGCAATGCTCAGCCTCATGCAAGGGAAGGCAGCATTTAGCCTTATGCAATGATGGAGGCAATGCTTAGCCTCATGCCATGTAATGGAGACAGTGCTTAGTCTCATGCAAAAAAACCTTATGCGATGGTGGAGGCAGTGCTTAGCCTCATGCAAGGAAAGACAGTGCTTAGCCTTATGCAGTGATGATGGTAGTGTTTAGAACTATGTAGGAAGAGCAACGATTAAATGTGGGAGAGAAAAGTGATTCTTAGATCGAAGCATTTGTGTTTGTCGACTTCTGTCGGTGTGAAAAATAGTGATCTTGTTGTATGTATATATTTACGGACATGTTTGTATGTCCGTTGTGCCTGCATCCAAATAAAAATCATGAGTTTCGGGGGGTGGGAGGTGGGGGAGGTTGGTTTGTGCCTTCGATTCTTCGTTTCGTCTTACTCCTTGCCTTGAGGCCTTGTTTGAGTCACCTTGAGTAATGTCTGGCTACTATGGAAAAATGAAATTTTTGGAAAATATGCATTTGTGATAAATCATTTATATAAAATGCAGTTTTTTCAAAATATGTGATGATGCACAAAACAAATAATTTTCGAATCGGAGATTGTGACATGCTTTAAGACATTGCAACCTTCTCAACTCGGAATTTTGAGGACCCTCCTCAAAATTCTGCCCCAATTTAAATACATACTTCCAGCAATGCATTTCCTGGTGATCCTTGTCATAATGAGATTGACAAACTCGAAATCTTTCCCCAGTTTTTGACCATGGAGGGAAATGAAGATTTTATTATAATGTGACCATATCCACATGGCTGCCTACGTATCCCCTCTTAAATGGGAATCAGGTCAAGCGTAGTTCAAGTTACATCAAAGAGAAAGTGCAAACATAATCTTAAACGTAATATCTCTTGACTACGTCTGAATTGATAAGTCTTGGCCATATTTCTCCATCCATCTCTCCAAGTATAAGCGCTCCCCTGTCAGTGCTCGGTGAACCGTGTAAGGGCCTTGCCTGTTAGGTGAGAATTTCCCTTTTGCTTCATCCTGATATGGGAAGATCCATTTCAGCAGTAATTTCCCTCGCGTGAATTGCCTCGATCTAACCTTTTTGTTGAAAGCCCTTGCCATTCTATTCTGTAGAGTTGACCATGACACACTGCATTCATCCTCTTACCATCAATGAGAGCCAGTTGTTCATACCGACTCCATATCTATTCCGTGTCGCTGAGATCGGCCTCTTGTATGATTCTTAAGGAAGGCGGGAATAACAACTTCGGTACCGTATACAGTAGATAGCGGGTTACCCCAGCTGACGTATGAACCGTGGTGCAGTACCCGAGCTAAGCAAATGGTAGCTTCTCATGCCATTTCTTGTAGTTGTCCACCATTTTCCTCAATATCTTCTTGATGTTCTTTTTGGTGGTCTCTACGGCTCCATTCATCTGCGGCCTGTATGCTGTAGAGTTCCGATGTTCTTGAATGTTTCACACATGGCTTTCATTAGATCACTGTTGAGATTGGCGGCATTGTCAGTAATGACTGACTCGGGTACTCCGAATCGACAAACAATATGATCCTAAACAAAATCTGCTACGACCTTCTTAGTCACAACCTTATAGGAAGCGGCTTCAGCCTATTTTGTGAAGTAATCTATAGCCACCAAAATGAACATATGTCCGTTTGAAGCAGCGAGTTCAATTTGTCCGATGACATCTATGCCCCAAGCAGATAAAAGAGAAGGTAAACTCGTTGCATTGAGTTTGTTGGGTGGTACTCGTATCATATCAGCATGTATTTGGCATTGGTGACACTTTTGAACATATTTGATGCAATATGTCTCCATGGTCATCCTGAAATACCCTACACTCAATATTTTCTTGGCCAAGACGAAACCGTTCATGTGAGGTCCGCATTTTCCTACGTGTATTTCTTCAAACAATCTAGATGCCTCCTTGGCATCGACGCATCGCAGCAATCCCAAGTCAGGAGTCCTTCTATGCAGAATTCCTCCGCTCTCAAAGAAATGGTTGGCCAATCTTCGAAGTGTGCGCTTGTGAGTTGCGTGGCATTTTCTGGGTATTCTCCTTTCTTACATATTCCTAGATATCGTGGAACCATGGTTTTCCGTCAAAATCTTCTTCAACATGATCACAATAAGTTGGCTGCCTACGAATCTCTATTGGGATAGGATCAATGAAATTCTTGTCCGGATGTTGTATCATGGAAGACAAGGTAGCTAATGCATCTGCGAACTCATTCTGGATCCTTGGAACATGCTTGAATTCTATTTTTATGAACCTCTTGATAAACTCTTGTACACAATGCAAGTATGGCAGTATTTTAGTGTTCTTGATGGCCCATTCTTCTAGTACCTGGTGTAGCAATAGATCAGAATCTTAGATTACCAGCAACTCCTGAACATTCATGTCGATGGTCAACCTAAGTCCTAGGATGCTGGCCTCATATGCCGCCATATTGTTGGTGCACGGGAACTTGGGCTTTGTGGATACCGGATAATGTTGACCCATTTTTGATACCATGACAGCCCAATGCCTACTCCCTTGAAGTTTGCTGCTCCGTTGAAAAACATCCTCCAATCGTCATACACGGCAATATCTTCACCTATAAACGACACTTCCTCGTCAGGAAAATACGTCTTTAATGGTTCGTATTCTCCGTCTACGGGGTTCACTGCCAAGTGATCGGCCAATGCTTGCCCCTTGACTGCCTTCCGAGTCACATAAATGATGTCGAACTCACTTAGCAATATCTGCCACTTTGCTAACTTACCTGTAGGCATGGGTTTCTGAAAGATGTATTTCAGCGAATCCATCCTTGATATAAGATATGTAGTGTACGCACAGAAGTAATGTCTCGACTTCTGATCTATCCATGTCAAAGCACAACAGGTGCGCTGCAGTAAAGGATACCAGGTCTCGTAAGGTGTGAACTTCTGGCTCAGATAATATATCGACTGCTCTTTCCACCCGGTTTTATCATGTTGCCCCAGAATGTAGCCAAAGGTTCTATCCAACACGGACAAATACACCAGCAGAGGTCTTTCTGGTTCTGGCGGGACAAACACGGGCGTATTAGATAAGTACTCCTTGATTTTTTCAAAAGCCTTTTGACATTCTTCAGTCCAGTTTGTCGCAGCATCTTTCCTCAGCATCTTGAAGATCGGCTCACATATCACCGTCGATTGTGCTATAAAACCGCTGATATAATTGAGGTATCCCAAGAAACTCATCACATATTTCTTGTTCTTTGGCAGTGGCAAATCCTGAATAGCTTTAATTTTTGACGGGTCTAGCTCAATTCCGCGGTGACTGACGATGAAACCCAGCAACTTCCCAGCAGGGACTCCGAAAGCACGTTTTGCAGGATTTAACTTCAAATTGTATTTTCAAAGCTGGTCAAAAAACTTCCTCAAGTCTGCTAGTGATCTGAACTTCTCTTATATTTGATGATAACATCATCCACATACACATCTATCTCTTTATGTATCATATCATGGAAAAGATTCGCCATAGCCCTCATGTAGGTGGCTCTAGCATTCGTCAAACCAAATGACATCATTTTGTAACATTATATCCCCCATGACATGATAAAGGCAGTCTTTTCAGCGTCCTCTTCGTCTATCCAAATCTGGTGGCATCCTGCGAAACAATCCACAAAGGATTGGAGTTCATGCTTGGTGTAGTTTTCGATTAGTATGTCTATGTTGAGAAACGAGAAATCATATTTAGGACTTGCTCTGTTCAGATCTCGGTAGTCAACACACACTCTGACTTTCCCATCTTTCTTCGGAACTGGCACAATGTTGGCTAACCAGGTCGGGTATTCAACCACTCGAAGGACCTAGGCTTTGATTTGATTGGTAACCTCCTCCTTTATCTTCAGACTCATATATGGCTTGAATTTTCCGAGCTTCTTCTTTACCGGTGGACACATGGGGTTGGTAGGTAGCTTGTGAGCTACTATGGATGTGCTTAACCCTGTCATGTCGTAGGACCATGCGAAAATATCCTCATATTCCTTTAGAAACATGATGTATTCTTCCTTCTCTAACTATGATAGATGAATGCTTATGCAAGTTTCTTTGACTGTTTTAGAATCCCCTAAGTTAATTGCCTCAGTTTCCTCCAAGTTGGACTTTGATTTGTTCTCAAAATTCTCTACTTCTTTGACAATTTCCTCAGGTATTCTATCATCTTCCAAATCTACCGAATCACTTTCCTGATGTTGCATTGTCTCATTACATGTCACAGTCGTAGGTTCATCAGGATATGTAATAATTATGCTGAAATGAATGTAGAAAGATAATAGTAAATACGAAAAGCAATAATGCATGAATAAAGCTGTAAACAAGTACGACTTGATGGCTCGAGTAATTATTTCAAAACAAAACACTGAAAATGTCATAAATGCTCAAAAACAATTTAAAAATAAATCATGCTAATTCTTCCAGGCTACCCAGGTACTTGGTGAGCTCGGGTCGGTGCAGCGATCCAGTTCTTGAGAACAACTCCTTCTCCCACTGTTTGAATAGTAAGGTCTTCCTCCTCATCGTCCTCTAAAATTGCACTGCAGTCCATGTCTTCCTTGTTCAGAAACAGCTTCCTCATACTAGCCAAAATCTTGACTTCCTTGGATCCCCAAATCATGTCAGTCTAACGGAATGTCTAGTGCAGCGGTGGTATGGGTTGTTCTAGTGGATATTAATCGGTGCGCCACAGCGGAGTCCAATCCTGGTACTCTTGTACGGTATATTCATATTCAAGCCCAAAGGTCGTGCCATAATACTGTGGTCGTATGGGTTCTGTGATCACCTGAAGCTTTCAGCCAAGACCTTTGCCTGGTTCATATCCCAACCACATCAATATTCTTTCTATCTTATTGCTCCACCATCGATCTTTCTCAATTGCGTTTACTCGCTCAGTGCGGGGGTATGTTTCTCCTCCTTGATTCCTTCTTATATCCTTTCTCCTAACTTGATGATGTCTGAAAAGTTGTGATTCTCGATAACCATCAGCCTCTCATAGTACTGCGATCTTGAGCTCTAACAAAGAACTGGTTCATCCGTTCTTCTTCAAGTGGTGGCCTTACCTTGGCGGCCTCTGATCTCCAACGAGTAGCAAACTCGCGAAAGGTTTTTGTCAGTTTTTTCTTGAGGTTTTGAATGTAGAAAATACCTGGCGCGTTCTTTGTATTGAGCCTGAATCTGTCTATGAAATGTGATACCATGCTTACCTAGTTTGCACACTTCTATGGATTCTGACTGATATACCAAGATAATGTGTCTCCTGTAAGACTTCGCATGAACAGTTTCACGCAGATTTGTTCATTCTTACCCACTCCTACAAGCTTGTCGCATTAAGTTCTCAGATGCACCTTTGGATGACCAGTGCCATCAAACATCTCAAACTTGGGAGTTTTGTAACCCTCGGGCAGTTCTACATCTGGCTGGATACACAAATCTTCATAGTTTAAACCTTCAACACTCTAGACTCTCCTTCAGTTTTTCGAGTTCTTCTGCCAAGTTTCGAATGATTAGGTCCTTCTCGTTCGACTCAGGTATGTATAGGGTTTGCTGCGGTGTAATGGGGTAAGGTTTCTACGTATATCGGGTTACCTTGATGAGTTACTGAAACTTGGGTATATGAGTGATCATTGATTGAGGTTTGAGGGGTATCGGGGGTAGGTTATGATGCATTTTGAGGAGTGTGATAAGTGGTGGTTTGCGGATATTAGGTCGGGTGATGGTGGTGTTGTTGAGGAGTTTGCACTGGTGGTGGATTAAGGTTTTGGGGAGGTGCGGGATTATGCTACTGGTGCGGTGCGGGGGGATTCAGAGCTATGAGTGGTGGATTCTGGTTTTGTGTGTTTTGTGGTGGTGTTTGGTTCTGAGTGGTTGTGTTTTGTTGGTTGATGTGAGGAACATTTAGGGTAAGAGAGAGGTTGGCCATATTTTGGATCTGCTCAAGCCCACCCTGCAACTCCAGGACTTTCTTCTCCAAATGTAAGACCAATTCATTCTGTCCTGGTGTACTTCTTCCGTCTCAGGTTTCAACATTTTCTACCATGGTAGCCTTGTCTTTTCGAATACCGGTTAAATCATCCATCTTCCCTTTGCCTTCGCCTTTACTTTTCGGGTCGCTAGGTAGAGGAGGAGGTGGAGGACCTATGGATTTGGTGTGGTATGCTGATGATGCCAGTATGCATATATTAGCCTTTGGAAATGGAAATAATCAAAAGAAAGAAAAAGCAAAAGGTAACCAAGTCAGTAAGACGAAGTAAAAGTATTTGCACTATTTAGACATGTATCATATAAGGTTATGTAATAATTCGCATCCTAATTTGGGGACCTTATTATGCCTGAGGTAGGCCTAAGCGACACATAGACTTGGAGAAAATTTATGCCAACGTCTGCCTCATTTTATTAGTGCGAAAATAAGCCAAATAAATCTTTCACTAGATTGACAATAATAATAAAGTCACTAATGGCATTAAGCCTTATTACATCGAAATCTAATCTAATCTAGAAAGCAGTAAAGGACATTATCTCTTGATCTACTTGGTCCCTGTAGGACCTTCTCCATGCTTGGCTCTCTTGACCCCATCAATCATGTTCCCCGGATCACGCATGTCCAGTAGCAAATAAGCCTTGGCCAGCTTCTCTCCTTCATCGTCGTCCATGCCTTGACAATCCCAAAGCCTCCTTCTCATCTTCCCTTCTAGTTCCGTTAATCTTTGCTCTAGATAGTCTAACCTCTCTGTCAACTTAGTGGCAATCTCCTTCCATTCCCTTATCGCCTCCATGTTCACTTTATGTTGTTCCAGATGTTTAGCTTCCAATTCGAACACCCTTTTGCGTAGCCTCTTATACTTCAATTGTACCTCAACCACCTTGTCTATGATCCTATCTTTCAAATTGACCCCGGTTTGACGTACCCGACTATGTCGTCCTCCAAACACAAGAGATAGTAGTACATATGACCCGCGTGATATCTATCTGGTTCAATAGTCTCTCTTTCCACGATGATCTTTTGGTTCCACATGTATTGGGCTTCAAACTTGAATGGGAGGACATCGCCTTTGAAATCTGCTTTATACTGAACCATGTTGGAAACCCGAGGTATGACTTGTTTCCTTCCAGCTTGCCTCATTACCTTTATAGGAGCATAAGGGTAGATGCCTTGCAGCCCGATCAGTACTAAGTGAGTAGTTCCTTTGGATCTAATAATGAACTCACTACTAGGAAACCATTCAAACATTCAATGCACTTGCTCATCTATTAGATTGCTGAAGAAACGTACCAAGCCTACAACATTTTCAAGCTTTGTAAACCTGTCTGGAATGAACATCATCTTCTTTGGATGATGACTGGCTATGTAGTAATTTAGTGGCCTTCGCAGAAGCTCCTGGCGATACTCACCACTCTGAAAGTGTTCCAGCAACCAAACATGCAGCAAGAAATTACAACCCTCAAAGTGTCCGAACCCATGCTTGCACCGATCCAAAGCACGGTACATCTCAGCTAAGGTCACCGGGATGATAGTGTAATTTTACCCCTCGATACCCTCCATTAAGGTCCTGGTGACCATGGCTAAGCGAGTATGAATTCTTCCCCCTTGCATCAGAAAGACAATAGACCCAAGAAATAAACTATGAAAACATATACCCGGCGGTGCACCCATCCCAAAGAGGTAATGGCTAGCTACTCATGATAAAGGAGATATGATTTTCTATGTCCATAACGCACATAGAGAAATTCAAAGGGGATGTATGATTTCTTCAAACAGACCAATTCATCATTCTTCTTAAAACCCAACATTTTCAGAAAATCGCGTGGAGTGCGATTCTCTGGCACCAATAGCCCTGGACTATCCTATGGTAACTTGGCGAAACCCCCTATTTCTTCCAGGAGAGGAGTCATTTCTATATTGTCAAATTGAAAAAAGGCTCTCTTCTCATCCCAGAACATGATAGCAACCTCGATCAGTTCCCTGTTTGGTTGAATGTTCGGCAAAGATGGTAGCTTACCCAATACCCTTTTCACATGATTTCTATCACAGGGCGCAAGGTCATTCCACCAGTTAATTAGCAGAGGCGGAATATTCTGGACCATACTAAACCTGGGGATTTCGTGCTTCATTTTCCGCAAACAAATAAAAGTTAGCCCTTTCCCCCTCTAGATTCGACTATTTGCGCAATAATGATCAGCATGTTGACATGCTTTCTCCAAGTAATGCACATAATATAATGGTGTCCTTTGGGATTATGGAAATCCCGTTGCACTTTGGACAAGGTTCAACTAAGCGGGTTGTTACGTCAATGACATCTCAAGCCGTACTAGGTTTAGCATGATGTATGTACATTTCAAATCGGAGTATGGTTATCTAGAAAGGTCTAGACTGGTACTCTCAAGTGGAGAACTTGAGAGGAAAAGGCTCAGGACCATCGACTATACCGCTGATCAACTAGTCTACTGCAAATAAGCCTTTCCGATTTAAAAGGGTGTTTTCAGGAAAGCGTGGGCACTCATCAAGCGCCGCTATGTTGATAATAAGCACGAGTGGAGTATGATGTTGAAAGCATGCTTTATGCAAAAATAGTAACATGTTTCCAGACATTTGCATGATGAAAGTACGTAAAAATAGTAAGTAACATGGTAAAGATGAACAGGAGAAGAAAACAAAAGGAAAGACAAAAGAGAGAAGTCAGTTTAACTCATGAAAATATAGGAGAACGTAATTAAATGAAGCAAACAGGGAGATGGGGATGGGAGAGACATGATATAACAATCTTAAAAAAGATGAAGAGAACGGAGAGAGGATGTACATGTCATAGGGAAACAAGGGGATGTTCATGTCATAGCAAATTAAACAAACAAAGGAAAATAAGGGACGGGATGTGCATGTCATAGCAATTTAAACAAATAAAGGAAAATAAGGGAAGGGGTGTACATATCATCAATTAATCCACATAAGTCAACTTCGTTATGTTAAGAGCATAAGTGTAAGTCCCCAGCAAACTCTCTTCTCCTGCTTTATCTTGAGCCCACCTGGACAGACTCTGGCATGACACCCGTCACCATACATAGGTAATAGCATGTCCCAATGCTATCTTCCTCAAAGTTGCTGCTCAATATGATCTTGTTTTTGGGGGGAGGATCCACTAAATGGACCAAGGGAGCACTGTTGGGTCGATAGCCCTTGATCCGAGATCTCTTTTTAACAAAAAAGAGTTGGATTTTCTAGCCTTAGCCGAAGAAGATAAGGCGAACGACCCGATCTCATAAGAGTAAGAAGCTTTAACGGGTCCTTGACCCCACTCATGAATATACATGTGAGTTATGAAATTTAAGGAAAGTTTTCGACGAATGCGCACAACGCGGAAGAAATTCGTAAGGGAAGCACAATTTCTACGGCTAATCAAGTAGCTCGTCAAATATCTAAAATAGCGAGTCCATTGCTTTATGCGAGTCTAGTGTCAGGTCATAATGCGAATTAAAGTAATTAAACAAGAAAGAATAACTCAAATAGTACAATTAAAGCATGGCGTGAATCTAAGTTTACCCAGACATAATCAGGAATCCTAGCATACGCACGGACACTCATCACCTCATACGTGCGTAGCTCCCGCAACATGTAGCATGTAATAAATATAACACCTACAGGGAAAATTCCCCATCTCAAGGTTAGATAGGAGACTTACCTCGCTCTAAAAATCGATAATCGGCTCCAACGCCTCTCTAACTCCTCAAATCGATGCCAAACAATCTGAAACTAGTCAAACAATGTGTCGCGCCCCGTTTGCTCGCGTAAGCGGATTTCGACGTGTGACAACTCTTTTAAATGGGTATTCTAAGAGAAGAGTCTCCACC
Source organism: Nicotiana obtusifolia (assembly GCA_002018475.1). NCBI lineage: Eukaryota > Viridiplantae > Streptophyta > Magnoliopsida > Solanales > Solanaceae > Nicotiana > Nicotiana obtusifolia. Next base: position 15,878 of record MCJB01025435.1, on the reverse strand, counting down.
TAACGATTTTGAGGTGCGTTAGGGCACCTATTTGCAAATAACTCCGTTAGAACTAGTCCAGGTTACCAAAGTTCGGGTAAGGGCTCAAATTACCTTAAAGAGAAGGTGTTAGGAACTCTTCGAGGTCCACAACTGTGGGTCCCGACCGAAGTTCATGTTATGTGGATTATTAGATTACAATTGTCCTAAGTGATCATATAAGTAAGGGAAGACAAGGAATTTAAAGGTTCTATTCTGAACACGTGCAAAGAAAATCGAGAAACAATTAGACTATATAGATAATCAATACAAGTCTTTAGAGGTTGCAAGGTAAAACTTAATTATTCTATGTTCGATGACTAAGTATGAGCGATAAACGAATAAAGAAGAGGGGGATCCTAAGTTTTTTAGCCTAAAGGATCACCCCGTGCAACATAAATAATACTTCGCAACTCCCTTAGGGTAGAGGTTGCTCATATTATTCAGCGGGCAAAGACTATCATCTCCTGCTACCCAATTACTATGTTAAAGTTGTTTACCTAAATCGTTCTAATTGAATTCTAAACTGCGTCCTGGGCGTGCACTACCCGTCCCATGCTTATGGTTCAGGAGGCTTTTGGACCTGCTATTTGGATGGTTTTAGATTTTACTTAGGATGCTCAAAAATGATAAAACTAGCACACATTCAAAAACCATATAGGACTTCACATAAAGACAACAAATGGCTCAAGTTCGCCTCTACACATAAGCAAGAAATGCACGCGGAAATATTTAGGCAAATAGACAATTTTAGAATTAAGAAACATTATAGTCGTTAGGTCCTATAGGCATAATTTCTAGGTGATTCTGATTTCCAGCATTTGTAGGCAATACTACAGCTTTAGATCAAAGAATTCGCAACTTATAAACATTACAAACCCTATAGGCATGATATCTAAATGTTGCGCAGTGAGGTAGTGAAACATCTTGACAGCCCAGCTTTAATAGCGCTAATTCCATAAACAATTCTTCTAGGCGAGTGAGAGTATCCTATAGGAAGGATTTCTAACAATTGACAATTGGACTTGATTTTATAACACTTTATCCCTATAGGCATGTCATCTAAGTGGGGAAATACAATAACAGAAGCAACATATTAATTATTTAACCCTATAGTCATGATATCTAGATGAGTATTATCAAAGCGTGTGTTATTGCATCTTATAGGCATGCTGTCTAATAGTTAAGCAAGACGTTTGATCCCTAGGAACATGCTGTCTAAAAGTGTTCAGTAGTAGACATGGAAACAAGTGTAGCAATTACTTGAGCTAACATACTTTGAATAATGCACTAGTATTAGACAAATTAAGTGAGGTGTGTGTGATTCCTATATGCATGATTTCTATTAGTGTGTAGAATCAAAGCATGTCAAAACAAATATCCAAACCAGGAATTAAACCTTATATGCATGTTTTCTACCCGTTCATGCGAGCATTAGAAAACCTCAGCCCCATTTTCATTAATTTCCCTATCATTCAGTTTTACAAGTTATAACAGACCACATTGAATGATTACAGGCCCAAATACAAATTTAGTATAACCCAATGATACATCTGGGCCTTCAGATAGGCTTAGAACTTCATATGGACTGCAGGCCCAAACTCCAGGTGCAGATGGTGTGCTTTAGACCCCAAATACCAAAGGCATGCCCAACATACCAGGCCCAAACAAATAACTTACTTACCCAAATGGATGCCAAACTTAGTCATACAGGTGACAAACTACACATAGAATTAATTAGACAAATTTGTGGCTTATACACTTAGTTCTTAGAGACGTGACTAACAACATTTTCTCACTTAAAGCATATTGACAAGTTTATGGGGGCATTCATAAGGCAGGTTCATACCTTCAATTTAAAAGCTAAGGTGACAGGATTGACCATCATAGAATAATAAACTACTTCAAATAAAGTTTCAGAGCAAAGCATAGTAAAAGACTTCAGACATGAGAGTTTAGTAAAATCGTGGACAAGGAGCTAATAGAGTAGAGTCCTCACATAATACAAGATGAGAGCTTAATGAAAATGGCATAACCAAATAGGTTGGTGGACATGGTCACAAACAAACATTAATTAAGCATGAAGAAGCTAGAACATGCCAAATACTAGTCATAACACAAAAGTTCAAACAACACCAGAACTCATATTAGGCAATGATACCTCAAGAATCGGATTATCATACTATTCACAGGAGGAAAGGTATGATATTGCATTGTTTACCTTGTAAGCCATAAGTGGAACTAAACATCATAGGATTAAACTAGGCATGGAACACTCATTAAAGTTCATAATTACCAGGGTAACACATTTGGCTAACATAGTTGAGAACTGACTTCAGTAAAGTATTAAGTTACACAGGAATGATCCAACAGGAATTAAAACACATGAATTAGTTTATCACAAGAATGCAGAATAAGGTAGGGAGATCACCTCAAGACGAGCAGCAGGTTAAACATTCAGATACATAAAAACACATTAGGCTAGACATGCTCGAGGTAGCGAGAATCATTCATGCTGAACACACACAATATGCATACATTAGGGGGTAGAAATTAAGCAAGTTCAGAGGTCGAAAAGTTCATAGCCATGAAATAGCAGGGTAATATAATAGCACATTGGTTCACAAAAGGTATAAGTTTCACAAAGCATAAATGCGAATGAAAGAGAATGAAATTGCTAAGGCAAAGAGACTCACCAGTTGCAAATTAACCAAACAAGCAAAATAAGAAGAACAATTTCAGTACTGCTCCAATAGTCAACAACAAAAAGGGCTGCGAATCCCAAAATCCCAATGCGTCAGAGTTCCCAAGGGTTTCAAGTGAATCCCTGGCAGTGATCGCACTGAGAAGAGAGTAAAAATCGAATTATGGTGCTCTTGGATTTTAGCCGGTCAAGGTCTCAAGTTTAGAATAATAGAATGAATGGGAGTGAGGGAGTAATAGCAGTAGTTCCATAATAATCCTTAAGACTTCAAAAGAGAACGGGGAAGGGGGTTTATATAGTAGTAGAAATTGAACGAAAAAAAAAAGGAAATATAATCAATCAACACAAAAAAGGAAAGAATATATCCCATGCATACTCAAAATAACAGAGAAAGTAAGAACTCTGAATGCTAGTTGGAGTTGGATTTAGGGCAAATCGTTCACAAGCCCCAATCACGACAGAATCACCGGAGACATACCATATACAAGAGAGATTTTTTTCTTCTTAAGTGTATAGAAGCACAATCACACCCAAAACCATAGAATTAAAGCCAGATCTACGAGAATCAAGCTTGCCATAAGTGTGATGGTAACGAAAGTTACCATAAATAAGTGATAGTAGCAGAAAAGGTAAGTATAATATGCATATGAACACGTACAAGGAAGTAATAAGAGAGAATCTCCATGGTCGGCTAGGGTTTAGTGTAAGGAGTGAAGAGATGAGAAAATGTAGAGGCGACTGGGCGGGGGAAATGGGTCTCTAGGGTTTGGACGAGGGTAATTAAAAATGAGGGAATGATTGTGGGTCGTTGATCATTTGAGATCAATGGCTAGAATTAGAGGAGAAACGGGCTGGGTCAAATAAACGGGCAATAATCAGATTAGATTAATGGGGCTGTTTTGTTTGGGCTCCGGGTGTTTGGGCTATTAATAAAATAGTTAAATAAATATAAAAATATTATTTATCCAATTTAAAATTTTAAAATAATTCATGAAGGCTATAAAAATATAAAAAATTATTTTGACCTTGAATAAAATAACAAAATTCAATTAATTATAAGGTACAAGCTATTATTGCAAAAAATGCGTAAGTAGTTCACATAAATGCAGATGTAAGTTATAAAAATGAAGAAAAATATTATAAAGTATATATGTGGGTCTAAACAATAAATTTGGATGATTAATTCATCACAAAATAATTTTAAGGAGTAATTGATAAATATTTGAATAATTTAAAGGCAAGAAAATCAATTTCAAAGCTTTAAAAATTATGAAAAATTACAGAATGTACTTATATGACTCTTGTAAATTGGTGATGATGCAGAAATGATATTTTGAAAGTATATATATGATATTTATAAAAATATGAGGGCAAAATTGGGTAATCAACACAATGTGCAAAACCAATAAAAATTGCCAATGTTTATAATTTAACAATTCATAACAATCCTCAATTCTGCTCGAAAAGTCAACAAGTCAACCCTTGGGCTCACATGCCCGATTTCAAAAATTCTTGAAGATAATTATTATTTCGTGGTCAAAATCCAAAAATACCAAATTCTAGGTTTCTTCAAAAATCTTACAATTTCTATCAGATTTCATGTTAAAATCTGTATATAATCCATGTATTTAACTTGAAACAAGTAGGAATAATTAAGCTCACAATAGATAGTGAAAATCTCCTATTCAAGTCAAAAAATCACCCAACCAAGTAAAAAAAGTGAGAGGAATGGGCTAATCCCCGAAATAAAGGTCTTAATACAAGCCTCAGATGTCGCATTTGTGACATGAGGCTCGCAAGTGCGATGGTCACAAATGTGAAAATGGCGTCGCAAAAGAGAAGCCTAACCAACCCTGCCTAAGTCGCAAATGCGACACAAAAGCTCGCAAATGCGAAGCTGGGAACCTCGCAAAAGCGACAAAAGGATCGCAAATATGGAAAATGCTACGCCCAGGTGCCATAATAAATGCAATAAATTTCCTCGCAAATGTGAACTCAACAGTGCCACCCCAAACTCGAAAATGCGAGGTTCGCAAATGTGAACAATATCTCACATTTACGAGACCTGAAGCACCAGACCAAAACTAGCAAAACTGAAGTTCTTCCAAACACTCTGAACTGCGTTCGAAACTCACCCGAGCCCCCGGGGCTCCACACCAAACATCCACACAAGTCTAAAAACATCATATAAACTCGCTCGCGTGATCAGAATACCAAAATTAACATCTAGAATCCCGAATTGGATGCCAAAATGCATGAAAATCACAATGAACTTCAAGAACTTCAAGAATCGCAACCAAGCATCCGAACCACATCAAATCAATTTGGAATGACGCCAAACTTTACGTACGGGTCACAAATAACAATAGAGCCTATTTCAGGGCTCGTAATTGCAAACAGACATCCATAACGTCAAAGTCTACTTCAAATGAAACTTAGGAATTTTTAAAATCTTCAAAATGCCTACTTTTCACAATAAGCGCCGAAATGCTCCCGAACCACCCGATACTCAGCCCGAACATACGCTAAGTCCAAAATAATCGTAAGAACTTATTGGAACCTTCAAATCCCAATTCCGGGGTCATTTACTCAAAAGTCAAACCTTAGTCAACTCTTCTAACTTAAAGCTTTCGAATTTTGAATTTTCCTTCATAATCAACTCCGAACTTCCCGAAATTCAATTCCGACCACACGTACAAGTCACAAAACATGAAGTGAAGCTAATCAAGGCCTCAAACCGCCGAACGACGCTCTAGAGCTCAAAACAACCGGTCAGGTCGTTATACCTTGTTAGTCTAGAACTTGCCCCGTATATGAGTCAAAGTGAAATGACTATGCCTTCTCAATATAAGAGATGCTATAGGCATTTATTTGACTAAGTATTGCGTCTTATTTCCTATCACTGCTAAAATTATCCTTAATTAACTTACTTGAGCTTATAGACCTTTTCTTTGGCACTCACATCAAGACGAATACCCTCTTTGTCCTAAATCACATCTTGTTGAACCTTTATATCTGAAAACTTTAATTCGCTAGAAGGGTGGGTAAAGAGATTGAGTAGCTTTTGAGTGGAACTATAGAAGGTACGAAAGGTGCACTTACATTATAAAAGAACTACTAGTTGAAAATACCAAAAGATGAAGAGTGTGAAAAAATGCAAAATCACCAAAAATAAATAGAAAATACACCTCTTAGCTATCTTGACCTGGGCTAGAGCATTACTTATATGTGTGCTTACAGAAAGAGGGCCTATCGATGTCATGTTTTTCTGGCAAGGTATTGATTTGGTTGTGAGGAAGAAGTGCGTGAAAGTGAATTGTATTATATCAAAAGTACTTAAGAGGTATATATATATATATATATATACACACACACATACATATATACATACTTGATCCTAGACTTTGCGAGCTTATATTAGTCAAGTCTTACAGTACGTACTGGCAAGCCTATCGTACGACCTTCAATAGCATATGAAATTCTTTATGAAAGTAAGCGAATTCTTTCGATATGTGAGTCCTTAGTTACATTTGAATGCATATTTAGTGAGAGCACATAATTTATAATATATTGGTAAAGTTTATGGTTCTTGATTTGGCATAACAAAGTGAGTCATAGAATGAAAGATATAGAGACTAAGATATAAGAAGAAGTTAGTCTAATATTTTAAATAGTCTTGGCATGATTAAAACTTGAGGAAAAATATCAATGGTGCATATACTTAGTTCTAAGATTTGATATAAATCAATGTAAATTGTTGTATGTTTGAGTGGGTTTTGAAAGTGTGTCACGCCATTGTGTTGAATTTTAAAATTGCTCGAGGATTAGCAAGACCTAAGTATGGAGTGATGATATTTGACAAAAAGTATATATGTTTAGTATGTTGACATCCTATATATTGTGTGATTTGATGAAGATTGCATGATTCTTAGTGATTTATGCTCATTACGTATTTCTTATGTGCAGGTACGTATTTCTGTGAAAGTAGGTCAAAAGCCATTGAATTGGTACGAAATGGAAAGTGAAGACACAAGAAAAAGAGCTGAAGATAGCTCGCTAAAAGGTCATGTGTCGTAGGAGAGGCAAACGAGTTAGAGGAGTTAGACATTGCTCAAAAATGTAAACTGAGGATCGTCGCATGAGCCAGCACGTGAAAAAGAAGGAAAAAAAAGGAAATTGGTAGCTTGTTCAAAGGGCCCGCGTCACGCGATACGTAGATGCGTTCCATATTTTTCTAACCGACTTGGGATTGGACTAAAATGCTTTCTACACCTATAAATACACCATAAGTACTATTTTTATAGAACTTTTTACCTAAGTAGAGCAAGGAACGACCTTGGAGCTTGAAATTTATTTTTTCTTCTGCCAAACTTTTGTGATTTGTATGTTTCATTGGATAATTTGTCATTTGCCTACCATGTTATATGCAACCAAAATTTACTTACTAGGGCTTTAGTTCTTTCATGAATATTATTATTTGAATACTGATTTTGATTTCTTGATTTATCATATTACTTTATTTATTCAATCATGTGCTTAGCATATTACCATCATGTTTTCGATGACTGGCACGGTCTGGTTGGTGTACATAGGGTTGCTTCCATCTCCATGAATGATCACCTCCTGATGCTTCCACTCGAACTTCAAAACCTGATGTAGGGTAGAAGCGACTACCCCGGCTGCGTGTATCCATGATCGTCCCCACAATAGGTTGTAGGTGGCTGATACGTCTAGCACTTGGAATTCGACACTAAACCAGGTCGGGCCCATCTGTAGATCAAGGTTGATTTCTCTAATAGTGGCTCTCTGAGATCCATCGAACACTTTCGCATTCATGCTCCCCATCCGTATCTCATGTAGGCCTTTACCTAATGTTTTCAGAGTGGTCAACGAGCATATGTTCAGGCTCGAACCTCCATTTATCAAGACCCTGGAAATGAACTTGTCTTCAAATTGCATAGTGACGTGCAATGCTTTGTTATGGATCAACCCTTCTGGCAGTAACTCATCTTCGTGAAAAGTAATTTTATGACTTTCCAGTACCTGTCTGACCATGTTAGCCATCTCCCCGCTAGTGACACCTGCGTGCACATAAGCTTCGCTTAACACCTTCATCAAGGCATTCTTGTGCACATCTGAATTTTGTAACAGTGAAAAAATGGATATCTGGGCGGGAGTCTTGTTTAGGTGATCAACAATAAAGTATTCTCTCACCTGTACCTTCTGCCAAAGATCATCAGTGCTTGTCTCAACGACAGGTAGCTTAGATGCAGCTTCTTTGCTTATTCCTCCAAGATACTCAAGTGTATAACCTTTGCCAGTTCTAGCCATACCTTACGCAGTACCTGTCTCTTCCATCTTGGATTGTCCTTTTCTTCTTGCCTCTGCAACATAATCCCATGGGACGACATCGGACTTATAAAATGGTGTGAGAGCTACCATCACAGTGAAAGGCGTAGCTACCTCGACCTCAAACGGTGCCTGAGTTTGTACCACAATCAGCGAGAGGGTGATAGGAGAGTTCTTAGGAGCATCCCCCTCTCGAATAAGTCCAATGGATCCCTCCTGATCCCATTCCTCACCAGTCTCTATCACATTCACTCCCTCGCCCCTATGATCGAGGAGAGGGTTATTACGGGTATTCGGTACGGCTTCCTTTGCCGTATAACCTTATTGTAGATCAGTGTCTGAAGCTTGTCCTTCAACATGCGGCATTCTTTAGTGGTATGACCATTCATGCCTGAGTGATAGGCACAAGTTTTGTTGGGGTTAACTGGAAAGGGTTCTCAACAGCAACAGCAGGAATATGGTGACATAACCAGCGGCCTTTAGTCTCTCATATAGTTAGGCTTTGGGTTCAGCGATTGGGGTGTATTGTCTGGGAGCTCTACGGTCAAAGTTTGGTCGTGGCTTTGGGTAGTTTTGGCGGGAGGGTGGAGGTGAATGTTACTATGCAGGTTGGGCGTTATAAGCATGGTAGGTGGTGGCAGGGTATTGATATTTTGGAGGTAATGGCTGATATGTGGGTGGGGGTGTTTCGTATGTAAGGGGAGACTTAGGGCCCTGAGCCACCATTACGGCACTCACTTCCTTCTTCGAAATGCCCCCTGATTGTAAGGCATTGTTTGTGGCTTGCAGTGCCTCGAAGTTAGTTACCATCCCGTTCTTATTGCTTGATCACCAATTGTATACTATCTAAGAATCTATAATTAATCTAGAGTTGAACTCGGGAGAAAAACTTTTATATTGGAAATATGATTCAGTAGAGCTTATTTTTGAACTCATGAATCGAGGAATACTTTTACTACTAGGGTAGGAATATACCAACATATTTACTCAGTTGAATGTTGTGTTTTATCCGTTCTTCATAGATTCAATACCACAGGGATAAAAGATTGATATATCTTGAATATGCGAGTAGTACTGTATAGGTATGGGCATATACCGGGTATAATCGATAGCCCGAATCAATAAAATACTATTGAGTTATCGATATTAGGTTATTGGGTAAATAGATCGATATCGGTTTAATGTTATTTGACTATTTGGTTATCGGTTCCGGTCTCGATTTGTCCAATTTTACGGTTTAACCGATAACCCAATAAGATTTATCAAAATTATAATTTTACCCACTAAGTATATAAAGCAACCTTATGGCTTCATTCTCTCATTCTCTCAATTCTCTCTACAATTCACCTTCAGTCCTTAATCCTCAGAGTAAGTTTTAAACTTTTCTGAATTTTTTATCTTCATTTTATAGTTAAGATTTTTAGTTTTAAACTTGAATTAATTGTTTGAGTTTTTAGTTTTTCTATTTTCGGGTGATTCTTTAGCATTTACAAGATTATGATTTTATTATTGTCATGTGAATTATGTCCACCTGTACTGAGATAGTTAGTAAGATTAGATTGTTGAATCTCTTATTACTTACTCTTACTAACTTATAACTTTGAAAAATGAGATTATTTCGTTAGGATTTTCACATGCAAAGAAAGTTTTCTTTTTTAAAGTTGAAATTTAATCCTTTAATTCTTAAGAACAAAAATACACTTCCTTTCTCTTAATAGTATGATCACGATTTCTATAATAAAAATATAAAATTTTTGGATAATTTTTTTATTCTTATCGGGTAAACCGATAAGGATTGATAACCGATTAACCGATATATGATAACCAATATCTTATCGGTTCGGTTATCGGTTTAGCATATTTATAAACTGATAACCGATATGCCAAAGCGATAACATTCACAATCGAACCGAACCGACCGATACCTACTCCTAGTACTGCGGGAGCATGCTAGTCACATGTACGATCCGATCAACTAGTAAACTAGATAAATTAAGAAGTTGAATCAGTTGAAGAGTACGATAGGAATGTTAGATAGTCCATAACCCTAGATCGTTCTCATCACATTGATAAATATAAAAATCTACTCTTCCTTCATTTAGAGTTTATTAGTTATTTCTCTTTAGTTTAGTTAGTTTAAGTTTACTCTTTGTTAGATAATTAGGACAGTCTAATTTAATTAACAAGTCCTCGTGAAAGCAATATTTTATTTATCACTTTATTACTTGACGATCGCATATATTTATGTGTTATTTGGAAACCACAAGTAAGAATACTTAAAGTAATGTCATGAGTTCGAATTTACAGTTTCATTTATTGTTGATGAGTCGGCCTTTGCATACTCGCGTATAACTATGTAAAAAGTTTTGCAGGATGGAAATAATACTTATATTAATAGACGAAGTAGGATTTTAATTTTATGGATTTTAAATTTTAAAATAATTTCAAGTGTTAATATTGGATTCTAAAGTTTAATGTGTACATATTTAATGAGCTTTTTAACACAAAATATACTATTTAAACAAAAATTATTGGGTTTAGCTGAACTCGTGTCTAGGTTTCTTACCTCTGCCCTTTCTTACTATTGGAGGGCATTTAAAAAAATAGGAGTTTACTATTTTTCTGAAGCTACAAAATGAAGTTTAAGAGATGTATGGAGGTTTTTGATAAAAAATTTGAAGGGATCTTTACATAAATAGTTGTTCGTATTTATCATTTACTTTTTTTAATCATATACATGAATTATATATTGATTATATAACTACACACATATAATACGTAAAATATATTTATATTATACCTCTACCGGCTATTTTTAATTTAAATGGTTGCATGAACGACTATTTGAGTTAATTTGTCGAATTTGAAAGGGAGAAGGGTTCAAATTTGGGCCGGCTCGCCACCCTCTACAAATTGTATCTGGTAAAGCAATACTTTTTGTTGTTGAAATTTTAATGAATTCACATATAGAGCCTTGATAATTTTGCTTATTGACTCAGCCTTGTAATTTTTCTCATTGACTAAGTCAGCCTAGTACTTGGAACAAGCAAAAAATATGAAATAATCGTATAGCCAAAAATCATTCCTGCGAATCAATTCTAGGCTTGCTCTATGATCAGATAATCAATCGGTCAGTTACAATAGCAACACACATGGATCCTCCTGTAGTGTGTGAGTCGGTTGTAGGTAAATAATAGCACTAATTTCGTAAGAACAAAGAATGTAGTTAGATTATATTTGCTGAAATTCTTCGACTCTTTATAAAGCTATTTATTGAACTTAATTAGTTATATTATAATTTTTAAGATTATTTTTATAACACTTTCATGTAGGATAATAATCCCGAGATAGTTAATTCCGCACTATAAACAACCAAATGATAAAACTACCCTTCTCCATAACTATCCTTCCAAAGTCCTTTAAGAAGAATAAATGTTAAAATTTGAAAGAAAAAGTTTATTCAAGTTTATCTATTATAAAATTAAACACATATTCCCTCCATTTTTTTAGTTGTCTGTTATTAGTAATAATTTTTTATTTTTACTTGTCCATTGTAGCAAATCAAGAAAAAAATATTATTTTCTTTCAATATTAGCCTTGTATCAAGTATCCTCACTCCCCAAATTGTTGAAGTTACAACTTTAATAACCATCAACAAGGGTAATTAATAAAAAGATCCTTAATAAATATTCTCTCCGGTTCACAATAAGGGACCATTTTACCTCTTTATTTTGGTCTAAAATAAGTGTCCATTTGCATAATCAAGAAGGAATCAATTTTATTTTTTTAAAATTTGCCCTTATTTACATATTCCAATGTGTCAAAGTAACAATTAATTAAGGTTAATATAATAAATACATCCTTTTTTTTTTCTAGGAGTTCTTATTTCCTTAATGAGTGTGTTAAAGGTAAAATGGTCACTTATTGTGAACCGAAATGAGTAATCTTTTAAGTGGCATGCGTAGTCAGCAAAGAAGTAGTAAAAAAGAGTGGAGTGAGTTGTTTATTTTATATCCCGTACATTTTATTTCTAATCAATTGAACTAAATACCTACAAAAAGAATATAGCCATTAAATAATTTTTGTCATTATTTAAATTTCGTATTATAATTCTCACGCTATATAACTTGTTTGGTAACCAAACGACTCCTAAAGGAACAAAAAAAAAAAAGTGTGGATGATGTATTTTTGTTACGGTCCTCCCATAATTATTTATGAACTAGTAAATTTCTTCGCTCTTCGCACGGTTATAAAGGACATAAATGAATTTGGAACTAATTTATAATATATAAAATTTTTCAAAATAGAAGAAATAAATATGTCATGTAGATGCAGGAAAAATTTTAGTTCTATATATTGGCGTATATATGCTCACAGACACAGGAACTGCATCTTTCATGAATTGTATTTTCAAAGCACACTGAAAGAACTTACTAATTCTTGCCGGTCATAACAACCAGAACGGGTTAGCCTTCGTTTGCCCCATGGGCAAAGTCATAAGTTGTGGTGAATCCGTGTCGCTACTATAAAATGCTTTACATAGTTCAATAGAGAAAAGAGAAAAGAGAAAAGAGCAGGCCTATTTCCTTTAATTTTATTATTAAACTTAAACAAAGAATCATTTGACTTTGAATGTCATTGAAAGCAAGCACTTTTAGCTATTTTTCTTAACCAGCTACTTTCAAAGCTCATGAAACGAAAAAAAAAAAAAAAAACTTTTTTGAGGATATTTGTTAACTTTAGAGTTGGTGAAAGATGTCAACGCAATTAGAAATAATTTTTCATGCATATGCAGGCAAAAATTTAATTCTATATATTGATTGTATATCCGTCCGCACACAAACAAAGCTGAATAAGTGCATTTTTCTTTGTTTGTTTTCTAATAAAAAAGGAAAATAATTTTTTGGAGGAATATAGTGAATATGTTGTTTTAACACATGATTTGTCTCTATAACCCTCCTCTATAACATCATTTTACAAATTTGTTATAGTTTTCTTTGGATATGATTTTTCATATATTTTCTATAAAAATATTTCGCTATAAGTACGACATTATATATTAAATACTTAGTACAAGAATATTTGATTTTCTTTCTTTTGCTATTCTAATTTTTTGTTTTCTTCTTTTTCTTTCTATTCCTATTCTACTCTGTAATCCCCTTAATTTTTCATCTCCTAAATAAGCTCTTATTTTTTTCCTCTCAATATTTCTTGATATTTCCCTTAATTTTCTCCTTGTTTACTATCGGTACTTCCTCTATTGGCCTTTCTTTTTTCTTCTCTTTCAGTCCATTTTGTCCCTCTTTAAAAAGTTTAAACTATGCTCCTCCTTAATATCCGCTTTCTTCTCCTAATTCTCTGCAAAAAAGATTAAAAATATTTCTCCTCCATCCGAAAATTACCAGGAGACTAACCCTTGAGACAAAAAAGGAAAAGAGCTCCAAGCCCGAACATTGAAGCAATGAGTTCAGAAAGGACCTACAAGATCATTGCAAAGATAACCTTTTTCCCTTTTTCACATTACAATATTTCAAGATATTTTCTTCGTATAATTAGTGCGATGTCTAATCAAGCAATGGTGACAGGACTAATTTATAATTTCTTAATTTTAACAAAAGAAAATTCATATCTTTAGTAATAAACATATTGTCGTGATTCTGCTATGAACTACAATAATGGATAAATTACATGTACAGCTGTTCAAATATTAATTATCAGATGGCACCAACTGTGTCTGGATATGGAGTTGCATCCGCAGTTGTTGTGCAAGGACCAAGTCACCGGACCTTGGTGCTCTCTTAATTCTTTTAAACCAAAGCAGTAACCTTGATTCCATCTATAAATGTATATATGCGTAAGAAAGGCTTGAAATCATTCTCCTTCAACTCAACATGGACCCAGCTTGTCAATTAAGTTGCTTATGCATTATCCACTTCTGCAACACAAACATACAATTACTTTACTATTTCATGAATGGACTCTAGATTGCAATAAAAGACACGTAATATTTGTTACTTTTTAATGTTCTTACCATGAGAAATACTACTCAATCCATTTTTGAGGAGGAACTTCACTCATCTAGCTCCTCAATTGGGTAGAAGCGTTTTATATTTTTGAATATGTATAAAAGCAGGGAGAAGTTGTATGAATTGTTACCAACTTCTAATATTTCTTTCTTTAATGCATCATTAAATATATTGTTTACCCTTAAGATTGGATAACAATTGAATTTATAATGGGGTTAAGGATTTGTAAATTAGTTTGATAATGAATGATAGCAAATCTTGAGTATCTAGAATTTGATGGAGAGATAGAATGATCAAACCGTGTTTTTACGATGAACCGTATGCAATAAAGTGATAAATAGATAAGAAACTTAACTCAGTCAATAATAAACAAGCAGAAAAAGTGTTTTGTATTTCAGAAGAAGATATATTCAGAATGCCCAGGCTAACTTTTCTTGCAAAGGGTCTGCCTCTTGCTTATAAACAGACTCCTTTTACATGGGTTAGTGTGAAAGTCCCAATATTCATTATTCCTCCTACATGGGTAAGTGCAAAGGTTACAATAAAGACAAGGGAACTGATTACAAGGAAGGTCCTACTTATTATGGGATTTAATACATTTAATATCGGCATGAAGATCGCAGTGATATATTAGGCAAAATATCTGTTAGAAGGCGAGATGTAAGGGCCAGGGCCGATCCTGGATCATGTGATCGTTCTCGACCGGCCGGACTAACCATTACTCCCCGATAGCTCCGTTCCATATACTCGGCTTCATAATTCCGGCTCGACGGGTCAGCTAGTACGACCTTTGACCTGCCTTCATCTACAAGTATTTGACCCGGCTTTACTTGATTGTATCCGACCCAATACAGATAGTCTCCTCGTTTATTGGAGGGTAAGGACAATAAATGACATGACGAACAACCGATGCTGGCTTGTATCGTGTCGTAGAAGCTTGTTCGCCGACGTTCTTGCTCAAGGGATATTCGTATATGACGGCAGGGCAATGACGTGTTCAATTGCAGGCGTAGGTAATCATCATCTATTCTTTTGCAGAAGATAGTACTTTCCCATCGCATTAAATGCGCGCATCTCAATCGCCACCCGCATCGTACTCTGTGCCACAGCCTTTGGGAAAGTATAAATACCTCACCCTTGGCTTATTCGTTTTACTTTGTCTTCTACTACTAATTTGCTTAGCCCTTCTTCATTGTTCATCTTCTTTGTTGCAAGAATTTCCATCTATTTCCCATTATTTCCATGGCAAAAACATCCAAGTCCGTTCCTCAAAGTTAGTCATCCCCTGCTCGGCCTATTGAGAGGACTGAACCCCTTGATGTCGAAGGATCTTCTGCAGAACCTCCATTGCAAGCTTTCGTACTATCGGGGTGTTACATAGGTACAGATTTTAAAATTGAGAAGTCCTCTTCCGTGCCCGATCAAGGCGAACTGATTTCAGATTATGTTAGCACTATTACTCCACAATATCTTGACCGGGTCAAGACCGACTGCAACTGGAACGATAAGGAAGTAATAACACCATCCCCTGAAGAATCCATAACCACATATGTAGAGGGATATATTAGTGTGTACACTTATCCATTCACGTTTGGGCCTATAGATCCCATGGTAGTAGACTTTTGCAAGCGATACCAAGTTACTCTGGCCCAAATACATCCCTCTATTTGGCGTATAATTTACCTCTTCCATTTTTTCATAGATAAGATCGAGGGAGGGCATCCCTTTAGCCTCGATCATTTGCTCAGGCTATATAGTCCCCGAATGTTTCGAGGGGGGCT
>MCJB01025424.1:88920-108757 GCA_002018475.1 Nicotiana obtusifolia | reverse complement strand
TACGATGTGATCCCAGATGAAATCGATCACTTCCATTTTCCTAACCTTCTCGTATGCCTGCGCTTCAACCCATTTGGAGAAATAGTCAGTCATAAAAAGAATGAATTAAGCCTTACCTGGCGTGTAGGGGAGAGGGCCGACGATGTTCATTCCCCATTTCACGAATGGCCACGGCGACAAGACCGAATGCAACGTCTCCCTGGGCTGGTGGATCATCGGTGCGTGCCTTTGGCACTCGTTACACTTGCGAACGAACTCCTTTGCACCTTTTTCCATATCGATCCAATAATAGCCGGCTCGGATTATTTTTCGGACCAGGGATTCGACGCCGGAATGATTCCCGCATGTGCCTTCGTGTATTTCCCTTAAAATATATTCGGTGTCACCCGGTCCCATACATATCGCGAGGTGGCCACCGAATG
Organism: Nicotiana obtusifolia; assembly: GCA_002018475.1. NCBI lineage: Eukaryota > Viridiplantae > Streptophyta > Magnoliopsida > Solanales > Solanaceae > Nicotiana > Nicotiana obtusifolia. The sequence continues at coordinate 108,335 of MCJB01025424.1, read as the reverse complement.
TCCTTCTAAATACAGTTCCGTCATCGGATAAACAGAACTGAGCTGCCTTTGTGCGCAATATTCTCGATTCTTTTGGGTCCGAGGGGAGCTTACCGGAGCTGAGGTACTCTATATACTTATTCCTCCAATCCCAAGTCAGACTTGTTGAATTGATTTCGGCATGGCCTTCCTCAACCACCGACCTCAAGAGCTGTACGACCTTCTCGGACTCGATCTCGTCATCTTTGACCGATGATCCCAAATTGGCGAAGGTATCGGCCTCACTGTTTTGCTCTCGGGGTATGTGTTGAAAGGTCCATTCTTTAAACCTATGCAGTGTGACTTGAAGCTTGTCCAAATACCTCTGCATTCGTCCTTCCCTGACTTCGAAAGTTCTTTTAGCTTGATTTACCACAAGGAGGGAATCGCACATGGCTTCGATTATCTCCAATCCCAAGCTTTTGGCCAGTTCTAAACCTGCAATCATAGCTTCATACTCCGCTTCGTTATTAGTTAATTTTACAGTCTTGATGGACTGTCGAATCGTATTCCCAGTTGGGGGCTTTAGCACGATACCAAGCCCCGATCCCTTCGCGTTCGAGGCGCCGTTTGCGAATAGGGTCCACACTCCCGAAGGAGTCCCCAATTCGGTCATTAATTCTCTTTCGACCTCGCGTATTAGCGACGGCGCAAAATCGGTGACGAAATCCACCAATACTTGAGACTTAATCGCACTTCGGGGCCGATATTCGATATCGTACCCGCGTACTTTAATAGCCCATTTGGCCAATCGACCCGATAGCTCGGGCTTATGCATTATGTTTCTCAATGGGTAGGTCGTTACGACGCATATGGGATGGCATTGGAAGTAGGGTTTTAGTTTCCTGGAGGCACTCAATAAAGCGAGTGCCAATTTTTCTAAATGGGGGTATCTAGTTTCGGCATCGCCTAATGTTCTGCTAATGTAATAAATCGGAAACTGCATACCTATTCTCGAACTAGGACCCCACTTACCGCTACTTCCGAGATGGAAAGGTAGAGGTACAGTCGCTCCCCGATTTTTGGTGTATGCAGCAAAGGCGGGCTAGACAGGTATCTCTTAAATTCTTCTAACGCGTGTTGACACTCCGGAGTCCACGAGAAATTGTTCTTCTTTTTCAATAGGTTGAAAAATCGGTGACTCTTATTGGTTGATCTCGAAATAAATCGGCCTAGAGCGGCTATCCAGCCTGGCAGCTTTTGCACGGCCTTTACATTATCTACGATTTTAATGTCTTCAATAGCCTTGATTTCTCGGGGTTGATTTTTATTCCTCGATTCGAGACCATGAAACCGAGAAATTTGCCCGAGCCCACACCAAATGCGCATCTCTCCAGGTTCAACTCCATGTTGTACCGCCTCAGCACGTCGAACATTTCTTGCAAATGGCTCAAATGGTCTTCTGCTCGCAGGGACTTAACTGACATGTCATCAATATAAACCTCCATTATTTTTCCTAGTTGTTTTTCGAACATTTGGTTTACTAGGCGTTGGTAAGTAGCCCCCGCATTCTTTAACCCGAATGGCATCACGTTATAACAGTATGTACCATACTTAGTGATGAAGGATGTCTTTTCCTAGTCATCCGGGTCCATTCGTATTTGGTTATAGCCAGAGTAAGCATCGGGAAAGCTAAGGGTCCTATGGCCAGCGGTAGCATCGATCATGCGATCGATGTTGGGTAAAGGGAAAGAATTTTTAAGGCATGCGTTGTTTAAATCCTTATAATCTATGCACATTCTTAATTTATTTCCTTTTTTAGGGACTACTACTATGTTTGCGAACCATTCTAGGTATTTAACTTCCCGAATGGACCCTATTTTTAAAAGCTTAGTTACCTCATCCTTGATGAACACTTGTTTGACTTCGGATTGAGGCCTCCTTTTTTGCTTGACCGGCCGGAATTTCAGATCGATGCTCAGTTTGTGGGTTGTTATCTCTGGAGGTATACCTGTTATATCGAGATGGGACCAAGCGAAGGATTCTTCGTTAGTTATAAGTAATTGTATAAGTTTTGCCCTGAGCTTGGAACTTAGGTCCGAGCCTAGGTATACCTTTCGATCTGGCGAGTCTTCTCGGAGCGAAACTTGCTCGAGTTCCTCGATCGTCAATTTGGTTGCATCGGATTCATCGAGACCAATGAATGACCTGGGACCCGTAGCTGTCATCTTCGATATGCACCTGTTCACCTTCGTTTATCGAGGGTGATGCTTGTGATTGCTATTTGACCCTTTGCGAAGGAGCTGCTGGTACCAGTATTGCTTCTACTACTGCAAACATCTCTTTCGCAGCCGGTTGCTCCCCGTAAACTGTTGTAATCCCATCGGACGACGGGAATTTCAGCACTTGGTGTAGTGTTGAAGGTACCACCCTCATATCGTGAATCTACGATCTCCCGAGCAGAGCGTTATATCTCATGTCTTTGTCGATCACGTAGAATTTTGTTTCTCGGGTGGTACCGGCTGTGTTTATCGGTAATGTTATTTCGCCTTTGGTCGTTTCGCACGCCATGTTGAATCTATTGAGCACCCGAACTATAGGGACAATTCGGTCTGTCAACCCGAGTTGTTCTATAATCCATGATCGGATTATGTTGGCCGAACTACCAGGATCGACCAGTATGCACTTTACCTTAGTCCTGTGTACAAGCACTGATATTACTAGCGCATCGTTATGAGGTTGCATGATTCTTTCTGCATCCTCTTCACTGAAGTGTAAGATTCCCTCCATCGCGTAATCCCGAGTGAGCTTTTCACGGGTGATGGACATCTTAGTGCGCTTTAGTATTGGACCTTGGGGCGCATTTACTCCGCCAATGATCATATTAATTGTGTGATGTCGGCTCCTCCTGGTTCACTTTCTTATTCCTATTCCCATAATGGTTTTTGGCTCGGTCGCTCAAAAATTCTCGAAGATGCCCATTTTCGAGCAACCGTGCCACCTCCTCTCTTAGCTGTCGACAATCTTCTGTCATGTGCCTGTGTGTACCATGATATTTGCATATCAAATTGGGGTCTCTTTGGGCAGGGTACGATTGCAGTGGTCAAGGCCACTTAGTGTCCTTGATACGACCGATAGCCGACACGAGAGTAGCCGCATCGATGTTGAAGTTGTACTCCGATAGCCGCGGTGCTTCTCGATGACCGATGGTTCTCTCGAAGTTGTTTCTCATTATGGGTCCTCGGTTGTTCCGACTATGATCGTTCTTTCTTTCGTGTTTCGGGGAGCCCTGTCTTACTGGAGTGACTTTCCTGTCCCAAGATATGGTCGATGCCCATCTCTGCTCAATCTCGGTTCCCGATAAATATCCTTTCAAATCCTATCATGAGTTCTGATGGGGTAAATAGATCCCGAAGGAGCTCCAAGCTGTTCATCCTCGACTCTGATCTTTGACTGGTATCGGTTGTGTATATCCGTCCATGTGGCTGCCGGATATTCAATCAAGTTCTGTTTAAGTTGCTGCGAAGCCGTTGAACTTCGAGCATTGAGTCCTTGGGTTAAGGCTTGTACGGCCCAGTCGTTAGTGACCGGTGGCAGGTCCATCCGTTCCATCTGAAAACGAGATACAAATTCCCTAAGCATCTCGTTATCCTTTTGCCTGACTTTGAACAGGTCCGATTTTCGTGTCTCCACTTTGATAGCGCCTGCATGTGCTTTTACGAAGGTATCTGGAAGCATAGAAAAAGAGTGGATGGAATTAGGGGGCAAGTTGTGATACCAAGTCGTAGCCCCCTTTGACAAGGTTTCTCCGAATTTCTTCAAGAGAACGGACTCGATCTCATCGTCTTCTAAGTCGTTTCCCTTTGTGGAGCATGTGTACGCTGTCACATGCTCGTTCGGATCGGTTGTGTACTCATTAAGATTTCTTCATTGATATGTTACTCATAAGCTACAAAATTAAATTATATGAGATATGAAATTTTGGAGCTATCAATAACTATACTCTTTTTTCAAAAAAAACTATTTTTTGACCACTGAAATTTGAAAACTACTTTCTCGGATTATGACTGTATGGTGTCGTATTCGACCGCTTGCATAGGGAATATCGGTTCGAATTCGTACGACCGGTGTCGATTAGAATTACCGCTCAATAGGCCGGGATCGAGACATCAAGGAATGAAGGTCGAGACCGGATGTCATCGGAACGGAACTCGAAGCAAAGATGTCCGAGACGAGATTGTTGAGGTGGATTAGGGTAAAGTGCCCTAGGGTAAAAGTATCAGATTTGCGTAACAGAAGGACCAGATATCCCGTGATACGTAATATCTCGGCGGGAATCACGGCGGGAATCAGTAAAGACGTTGAAGTCAGTAATTTAAGGGATATTTTACATTGTAGATAGGTTTTTATCTTGTATAAGACTCATTCCACTCCCTGTATAAAGGGGTAGCATAATTGTATAAGTCATCGCAGAGAAACAGCGATCAATATACAAAAATACAGTGTGCTCTAATTGTTTTCTTTATCTATTCTGCTTCATACATGTCTATCTTAGAGAGTTTTATCAAGGTAAAGCTATTCTAGATTGGCGGTTTGCATTCTTTCTCAATTTACTTACTGAATTTGGTTTTTATTTTTATTCATCCTTTATTTGTATCAAACCAAATCACGTGTCCTTAAAACCATGTACAAATTTAATTATTATCCGAAGCAAAAGGTAAACAGTTTGGCGCCCACCGTGGGGCTGAGGATAATAGTGAGCGTTTGATACAACTTTCTGTCACATAAATTATCTTACACTTGTTTTGTGGAGTATTTTTTATTTCAGGTTACAGTACAACCATGTCACATTCACAATCTGTGCCTCTTATGTCGATGACGAGTTTGATCACCAGGGTGAAAACAACAACGTAGCGCCCTGTGATGAAGTTCCAGTCGACTCTAATTCACAAATGGCGGTCGATGTGGATCGAACTACTAACCCATCAAACAGTGTTCGTAGAGAACACCGATCAACAACTCAGAGACCCCAAAACAACGAAGGGGACGGGATTAACCTCAGAATGATCTTCAACATGTTGCAAGCCCAGCAAGCGGCCATCGCTCAACTGCAAAATCAGAGCCAAATTTCGAATAAGGTTGAGGTCGGCCCTACTCGGGGAACCATCCCTAAAAATGAACCAATCGCAGAAGAACCGAGCGTAGGCGGATCGAGGACGAACTCCGGGATCATGAAGAAGCTCGAGGAACTAACCAGGCGAGTCGAGTCTGGCGAAAAGAAGATCTAGGTCAACGACAAAAAGGTGGAGACATACAATTCGAGGCTGTATCAAATCCCAGGAGCACCCCCGATATTGAAAGGCTTAGATTCCAAGAAATTCGTGCAGAAGCCTTTTCCTTCTAGCGCTGCTCCAAAACCCATTCCGAAGAAATTTCGCATGCCAGAAATTCCCAAATACAACTTGACAACCGATCTAAACGAGCATGTGACAACGTACACATGCGCCATAAAGGGAAACGACTTAGAAGACGATGAAATCGAGTCCGTTCTCTTGAAGAAATTCGGTGAAACCTTGTCAAAAGAGGCCACGACTTGTTATCACAACTTGCCCCCTAATTCCATAAACTATTTTACTATGCTTGCAGATACCTTCGTAAAAGCTCAGGCAGGCACTATCAAAGTGGAAACGCGGAAATCGGACCTATTCAAAGTTAGAAAAAGGATAACGAGATGCTCAGGGAATTTGTATCTCGTTTTCAGATAAAACGGATGGACCTGCCATCGGTTACTAAATGATTGGGCCGTACAAGCCTTCACCCAAGGACTCAACGCTCGAAGTTCAACGGCTTCGCAGCAACTTAAATAGAACTTAATTGAATATCCAGCCGCCACATGGGCAGATATACACAACCGATACCAGTTAAAGATCAGAGTCGAGGATGACCAACTTGGATCCCCTTCAGGATCAATTTACCCCATCAGAACTCATGATAAGGGTTCGAAGGGATATTTATCGGGAACCGAGATCGAGGAGAGATATGCATCGACCATATCCTAGGGACAGGAAAATCATTCCATCAAGGCAGGGCTCCCCGAGACGCGAAAGAAGGAACGATCATAATCGGAACAACCGAGGACCCATGGTGAGAAACAACTTTGAGAGAACCACCGGTCATCGAGAAGCACCGCGGCTATCGGAGTACAACTTCAACGTCGATACGGTCACTCTCGTGTCGGCTATCGATCGTATTAAGGACACTGAGTGGCCTCGACCGCTGCAATCGAACACTGCCCAAAGAGACCCAGTTTGATATGCAAATATCATGGTACACATGGGCACAGGACAGAAGACTATCGATATTTAAGAGAGGAGGTGGCACGGTTGCTCGAAAATGGGCATCTCCGAGAGTTTTTGAGCGATCGAGCCAAAAATCATTACGGGAACAGGAATAAGCAAGTAAACCAGGAGGAGGCACAACACACAATTAATATGATCATCGGCAGAGTAGATGCGCCCCAAGGTCCGGTATTAAAGCGCACTAAGATATCCATCACCCGGGAAAAACGCACTCGGGATTATGCGATGGAGGGAATCTTACATTTCAGCGAAGAAGATGCAGAAGGAATCATGCAACCTCATAACGATGCGTTACTAATATCGGTGCTTGTACACAAGACGAAGGTAAAGCGCGTACTGGTCGATCCTGGTAGTTCGGCCAACATAACCCGATCATGGGTTATAGAACAAATCGGGCTGACAGACCGAATTGTCCCTACAGTTCGGGTGCTCAATGGATTCAACATGGCATGCGAAACGACCAAAGGCGAAATAACATTACCGGTAAACACTGCCGGTACCATTCGAAAAACAAAATTCTGCGTGATCGATGGAGACATGAGGTACAACGCCCTGCTCGGGAGACCGTGGATTCACGATATGAGGGCAGTACCCTCAACACTATACCAAGTGCTGAAATTCCCATCATCTGATGGGATAACAGCAGTTTACGGGGAGCAACCGGCTGCGAATGAGATGTTCACAGTAGAGAAAGCAATATAGGTACCAGCAGCTCCTCCGCAAAGGGTCAAATAGCAATCACATGCAGCACCTTCGACAAACGAAGGTGAACAGGAGCATCTCGAAGATGACAACTACGGAATCCCTAGATCATTCGTCGGCCCCGATGAATCCGATGCAATCAAATCAACAATCGAGGAGCTCGAACAAGTTCCACTCCGAGAAGATTCGCCGGATCGAAAGGTATACCTGGGCTCGGGCCTAAGTTTCGAGCTCAAGACAAAACTTATACAATTTCTAATAGCTAACGAAGATTCTTTCGCTTGATCCCATCTCGACATAACAGGTATACCACCGGAGATAACGACCCACAAACTAAGCATCGATCCGAAATTCCGGCCGGTCAAGCAAAAAAGGAGGCCTCAATCCGAAGTCAAACAAGCGTTCATCAAGGATGAGGTAACTAAGCTTTTAAAAATAGGGTCCATTCGGGAAGTTAAATACCCAGAATGGTTAGAAAACATAGTAGTAGTCCCTAAAAAGGGAAATAAATTAAGAATGTGCATAGTTTATAAGGATTTAAACAAGGCATGCCCTAAAGATTCTTTTCTTTTACCCAATATCGACCGCATGATCGATGCTACCACTGGCCATGAGACCCTTAGCTTTCTCGATGCTTACTCTGGCTATAACCAAATACGAATGGACCAGGATGACCAGGAAAAGACATCCTTCATCACTAAGTATGGTACATACTGTTATAACGTGATGTCGTTCGGGTTAAAGAATGCGGGGGCCACATACCAACGCCTAGTAAATCAAATGTTTGAAAAACAACTAGAAAAAACAATGGAGGTTTATATTGCTGATATTCTTGTTAAGTCCCTACGAGTAGAGGACCATTTAAGCCATTTGCAGGAGACGTTCGATGTGCTGAGACGGTACAACATGAAGTTGAACCCGGAGAAATGCGCATTTGGTGTGGGGTCGGGCAAATTCCTCGGTTTCATGGTCTCAAACCGAGGAATAGAAATCAACCCCGAGAAGATAAAGGCCATCGAAGACATTACAATCATAGACATTGTAAAGGCCGTACAAAAGCTGACAGGCCGGATAGCCACTCTGGGCCGATTTATCTCGAGATCATCCGATAGGAGTCACCGATTATTCAACCTGTTGAAAAAGAAGAACAATTTCTCGTGGACTCCGGAGTGTCAGCGCGCGTTGGAAGAACTTAAGAGGTACCTGTCTAGTCCACCTTTGCTGCATACACCAAAAAAGGGGGAGCGACTGTACTTCTACCTTACCGTCTCGAAAGTAGCGGCAAATGGGGTCCTGGTTTGAGAAGAACAAGGTACGCAGTTTCCTATTTATTATGTTAGTAGAACATTAGGCAGGGCCGAAACTAGATACCCTCATCTAAAAAAACTAGCACTCGCTTTATTGAATGCCTCCAGGAAACTAAAACCCTACATCCAATGTCATCCCATATGCGTCGTAACGACCTACTTATTGAGAAACATAATGCACAAGCCTGAGCTATCTGGCCGATTGGCCAAGTGGGCTATCGAAGTGAGCGGGTACGATATCGAGTACCGGCCCCGAACTGCGATTAAGTCTCAAGTGTTGGCGGATTCCATCGCTGATTTTGCACCGTCGCTAATACCCGAGGTCGAAAGATAATTAATGACCGAATCGGGGACTCCCTCAGGAGTGTGGACCTTGTTCACAGAAGGCGCCTCGAATGCGAAGGGATCGGGGCTTGGTATTGTACTAAAGCCCCTGACTGGGAATACAATTCGACAGTCTATCAAGACTGTAAAATTAACTAACAACGAAGCAGAGTATGAAGCTATGATTGCAGGTTTTGAACTGGCCAGAAGCCTGGGAGCGGAGATAATCAAAGCCAAGTGAGATTCCCTCCTTGTGGTCAATCAAGCTAACAGGACTTTCGAAGTCAGAGAAGGACGAATGCAGAGGTATTTGGACAAGCTTCAAGTCACACTGCATAGGTTCAAAGAATGGACCTTGCAACACATACCCCGAGAGTAAAACAGTGAGGCCAATGCCCTCGCCAATTTAGGATCATCGGTCGAAGATTACAAGATCGAGTCCGAGAAGGTCGTACAGCTCTTGAGGTCGGTGGTGGAGGAAGGCCATGCCGAAATAAATTCAACAAGTCTGACCTGGGATTGGAGGAATAAGTATATAGAGTATCTCAGCTCCGGTAAGCTCCCCTCGGACCATCGAGAACATTGCACACAAAGGCAGCTCGGTTCTGTTTATCCAATGACGGAACCCTATTTAGAAGGACATTGGGTGGCCCCCTCGCGATATGTCTAGGACCGGGTGACACCGAATATATTTTAAGGAAAATACACGAAGGCACATGCGGGAATCATTCTGGCGTCGAATCCTGGTCCGAGAAATAATCCGAGCCGGCTATTATTGGATCGATATGCAAAAAGATGCAAAGGAGTTCGTTCGCAAGTGTAACGAGTGCTAAAGGCACGCACCGATGATCCACCAGCCCGGGGAGACGCTGCATTCGGTCTTGTCACCGTGGCCATTCATGAAATGGGGAATGGACATCGTCAGCCCTCTCCCCCATACACTAGGTAAGGCTCAATTCATTCTTTTTATGACTGACTATTTCTCCAAATGGGTTGAAGCGCAGGCATACGAGAAGGTTAGGGAAAAGGAAGTGATCGACTTCATCTAGGATCACATCGTATGTCGATTTGGGATGCCGTCAGAGATCGTGTGCGATAATGGGAGGCAATTCATCGGTAGCAAAGTGACGAAATTCTTCGAAGATAACAAGATCAAAAGGATCCTATCGATGCCCTATCACCACAGTGGCAATGGAAAAGCTGAATCGAACAACAAAACCATAATTTGAAACCTCAAAAAGAGGTAAACCGACGCGAAGGGGAAATGGAAAGAAATATTGCCTGAAGTTCTATGGGCATATCGCACAATCGAGAAAACCAGCACCGGGGCCACTCCTTTCTCCCTAGTGTACGGCGCTGAAGCGTTGATACCAGTCGAAGTAGGCGAACCGAGTATCAGGTTCCGATATGCAACCGAGGAATCGAATCGCGAAGCTATGAATACCAATTTGGAATTATTGGATGAAATAAGGGAAGCAGCCCTTGTTCGATTGGCCCCCCAAAAGTGAAATATTGAAAGGTACTACAACCGGAGAACCCATCTTCGACATTTCAACATCAGAGACTTGGTGCTCAAAAAAATCACACCGAATACCCAAGACCCAAATGAAGGGAAATTAGAGCCGAACTGGGAACGGCCTTACTCCATCATAAAGGTCACCGGAAAGGGACATACAAGCTTGGAACAATGGACGACAAATAGCTGCCGAACAATTGGAACACAAACCACTTGAAACGATACTATTGTTGAGGTATGATCTTTCATTCTTCGTTTGTTTGTTTTATGTTACTAACACCTGCAGGTACCAAGTGAAATAACCTCAAGCCGAAAAGCACAGGATATTAGGACTGAAAGCACGCGTTGCACTCTTTTTCCCTTCGACCGGTTTTGTCCCAAATTGGATTTTACGGCAAGGTTTTTAATGAGGCAACCGAAAAACATGCTAACTTAGATTGGTCGCATATTGAAGGCAGTAATGTTCGGTGCTAAACTTCGATCGACCTTAAATATCTGAAGACTGCTTAGCTACTTCAATTCGGGGGAACTTCTCAAAGATCATTAGGAATCGATGTAAGGGTCAAACGGTCAAAAGAACCGTGCCCAAATAGATTGATCTATCCCCTAAGAAAATTGTACAAGCACTTGAATGCTAATAAAAGTTCTTTTGCACCGATATCTTGTCTCCGAGCCCAAGGGCTATTTCGATTTTCATTTTTCGATCAAAAACTAGCATTGCTCAAAGTTTCATACGAAAATCAATCGAAGGGGAGTAAGACCTGTTAAGACGAACCCCGATTTCTTAATAGGCTAAGGCCGAATCGAGTTAATGAAACTCGAGGGGGAGTAAGACCTGTTAACGCGAACCCCGATTTCTTAAAAGTCTAAGGCCGAATCGAGTTAATGAAACTCGAAGGGAAGTAAGACCTATTGAGGCAAATCCCAGATCTTTTCAATGCTAAGGCCTTACCAAATCGATCGAAGAAAGGGAAAGTCTGCTAAGGCATATCTTGAAATTGGCTAAGTCTAACCTAAGCTTGAAGAGCAGAAAATTCAACAAGTTGAACCATCGGTTCTAGTATGGAGAACCAAAATAAGTCAGCAAGGAATGGAAAGAAAAGAAGATTTTTATATTTATATGAACAAAGTATGTTTATAGAAAAAAAAAGTATACAAAGGAGGCTCTTTATTCAGAATTCTCGGAGTCTTCTTCTTCTTCTTTTGGGAAGGCCTGTTTTCTGGCTTCGGCTTCAATCTTTTTGGCATCATCGATCTCAGATGATAGATCGAAGCCCCGAGCTTGTAACTCTTCAAGAACAGATAGGCGGGTTTGGCACTTGGTATATTCGACCAAAAACTTCGATTGTTCCTGAGCAGCCTCGACATTAGCCTTGTATTGGGCTAACTCATCCGCCTAAGCCTTGGATGCAGCAACCTCCGATTTTGCCGATTGCAGCTCGTTGACCAAAATTTCACGATCCGAAGTGAGCGACTCGACTTGGGATTGGAGCATATTGGTGCTCTTGGTCAAAGCCCCAATTTTCTCTTTTGCCTCCGATAATTGATTTTCCGAAGAAACCATTTGAGCTTGGAGGGCCTCTTTTTCCGAAGTCAACAAATCGGTCCTGGTTCTCATTTCATTGATTTCTGCTTTGGCCTCACTCGCCTCAGATCGGAATCGGTTTACTTGGTCAAGTTGTTGCCCTATCTGATCGATCATGCCAGAATTTTCTCTATGCACAAAGTCTTGTTCTGCCCGAAAGGTCGACATCTCCCCTTCGAGCCGCTCACGATGCACCATTTCTTCCCTTTGTCGAAGAAAAGCCTCATGATGAAGCACCGAGGCCTATAAATACAAGAGAAAATATGATAGTTAGTCGAAGTTTGAAATGCAAAATGGAGAACACCAGACAAGGCTTATCAGAAGCTTACCTTATTTGATGCTTGGTGAGCCTTATTGAATTAAGCAGGCTGCATCCACCTCGTCCATCGTGGCCTGATCTTCTTCGGATACCAAACACCGAAGATAGCTTGCCACCCCCACAGGCGCAGAAAGGGCCCTATCATCTTCGGGAATGGCAAACCTTATTATTCGCTTTCAATCAGGGTCTAAACTCGGAGCATGAAATCTATCAACCAGCTTTGGACCGAAAGATGCCTTGCTCGTTCTGGTGGAGGGACTCTTCCTCGGTACTTCGATCCCAAAAGTATCTGCCAATTCAACACCGTCGAAGAAACCTTGGAAAGGTCCTTCCGGTATAGGCCTTTGCTCGGAAAATGCTCTTTTGCGGCTCGGGCCTCGTTAAAAGTTGACTCCGAGAAAGAAGGGGAGTCCATTGATTCTGGGGGCCCGAGATTCCCTGCATCGCCTCTCTCGCATCGGTGGAAGCCCCAATTCTCGCTACCATCTCGGGGCCCTCTACTCGATGAAGATGAGTTTCATCAGCCCTCTGCTCGGGGACTGCCTGAGATGGCTCGTTGCCCAAAAGTTCAAGGTCTTCGTCTCCCTCGGACTCGTCGTCCAATCGATAAGCTAAGTTCGAGATTTTGGTTTTGTAAGCTATACTTTTCTTCGGCCTCTTCCTCTCGGGCCCAGAAGAACTGGGGACTTCTTTCCTCTTTTTCTCCTTCTCTTGCTCTAAGGCAGGGGGTTGGCAGGGAATCTCTCTACCAGGGGACGCTGGCCTCATTTCAACGTCTTTCGATAGATCTGGAAATGAAGAGTGAAGTAAGTTTTAAGTCAATAGCATTATCAATAATATAAGGCGTAGAATTTAAACTCTATCAGTCTCACCATGATTTTTGGCCTCCCACCGGCCCTTCGATATCTCGTGCCAGGCACGCTCCGAATAGGTCCTTTGAGACACCACCTTCTCGACCCATTCTTTCAAGTGCATAATCGCAGCCGGCGTTCGAGAAACAACTACACCATGAGAGATCGGTCAGTGAGATAACAAAGGAAAGACACCAGACAGATTGAAATAGGAGTCTTACGGTTCATGTTCCACTTCTCAAGGAACGTCATGTCTTCGGCAGGAATCGGGTCCGATGTCTTTATTCAAACAATCGGCTCATCCAACCTCGATCCTTGTCCTCGTCGATGCTCGAGAAGGGGGCCTTGGTTGCCCGGCGAGCAAGTTTTATTAATTCCCCTCGGAATATTCGGGGACTGTATAACCGTAAGAGATGATCGAGGGTGAAAGGGTGCCCATCGATCTTGCTTACAAAAAAGCGGAAGAGAATGACTATTCTCCAAACGGAGGGGTGAATCTAGCCCAACGTTACATCATACCTTTTGCAAAAGGCGACGATGATAGGGTCCAAAGGGCCCAACGTGAAGGGGTAAGTGTAAACACTCAAGTAGCCCTCCACGTGGGTGGTAATCGTCTCTTCCGGCGCGGGAACCACCACGTCCTTACCAACCCAGTTGCAATCTTCCTTCACCTGGTCGATTGCCGGAGAAATTTTTCGGTGGTGTTAATTTGGTGAAGATGGAATATGATTATTCAGATTTTAAAGGTCTTGTTTCCTTCAGATCTGAAGCTCCACATAGAACAACACCTTCAAAATTTGAATAACCATATCCTACCTTTATCAAATTAACACAATCGAAAAAGTTTCTCCGACAATTTTCATCTCCTTCTTTCAGAAGAACTAGAGCCTTCTCGCTAGGAAGCTTTTGGTGGTGTAGGTTTGATTTTTAGGAATAAAATCACGTAAAATTAGTGATGAAAATGGAGAAGGAATCAGCAATGGAGGAAATCGAATATGAGAGAAAGAAAACGGAAAAAAAAGAGAAGAAAAGAAAAAAGAAGAAAGAAAAGAGAAAAGTAAAGTATAAAAAGTATTTATAAAAAGAAAATAATGTTTGTAATACACTTTTATACAACTAAAGAAAGAGCTAATTAGTTTTGGTGGATTCCGTTTCGAAAAGGGCATATATGGACCAACTATGTGACGATAAGGGCATATATGGACTAGCTATATGACTGTAAGGGCATATGGGCTAAAGTATTGACGAAGGGCAAATGTGTTCAATTTCGTATAGTATAAAGGCATATTTGGACCTTTTCCGTACTTGAAATATGATGTGAGACTTATATTACAAGAATCGAAAAAAGGTCAAATATATCCATGTACTACAAAAAAATAATTTAAATTTACCTTTTGTTTTACTATTTGGTTCATTCAGATCCTTTTGTTATACTATGGCATCGATAAGCCCCTTAATTTAGATAGAGGAACACGTGGTATCTCATGAATGAATAACCCATCCCAATTTTAGATACCCAATTCTAATAAAAACTCACCCTAACAGAGCCATTACTTAACCCAATTCCTTCCAAGAGCACGTTCTTGTTCAACAATGTGTTCTTTGTTGTAAAAAAATGTTAAAATTATTTATTAAAGCTCTAGAAGAGAGGACAAAAATAGAGAGGAAAAGGTTGATTTATTCCTTTGTATTTTCGGTTATCTTTCACAATAGAATAGCGTACTATTTTATAGGTTATAAAAGAGTCTCCTCAAATGCAAGAATTGAATGGATTCTTTCATTTGGTACATGAATTGCCAAAGAGTTACAAAATGGACATCCATATTCAGTGGATTTATAACACTCCCTCTTCGATATCCATAGATAGTGTGTCTTGTTAAAACTATACTAGAAAAATTGAAGGAGAAAAAGCCTAATGAAAAAAAGAGAATACACAAATCTTGTAATACACATTGAGGGTTGCCTCATTAAAAATCTTACGAAGAAAATTCAATTGAGGAAAAACCTTAGTTAAGGAAAAAAAAAGTACAATGTGTTTATACTTCCCATTATGAATACTTCACCTGATATCTTAGAGACGACACAGTCCAATCTTGTATCTCAACTTCTCAAAAATATTGTTGTTGTCAGTGCTTTCATGAACAAATCCGCCAAATTATCAGTTGAAGGGATCTATTATCTCCCCATTCTCTTGAGGATCATGCATGAAATAGAATTTTGGTGAAATGTATTTTATTCTGTCTCCTTTGATGCATTCTCCCTTTAATTGAGCTATGCAACTAGTATTATCTTCATACAATATTATTGAATCTTCTTTTTCAAAGAAAGACCACATAATTATAAAATATGTTGAGTCATTGATATCTCAATCATACATACTCTCGGTTGGCTTCATGAGTAGCTATTAGCGCTACATGATTTGAAGATACAGCAACTAGAGTTCATTTTGTTGAATGCCATGATATAGTTATTGTTGATATCTAATTTTTCCCTCATATTTTATAAAGTATTTACTTACTTTCAAAATATTATTTTGCATTATTACTCAACTTGCAAGAGTCAGATAAGTATTTTCTATAATTTTCTATAATTTTTAAAGCTTTAAAATTAATTTTCTGACATTTAAATTATTCAAATAATTATTACTTACCCCTTCAAATTATTTTATGGTAATTTAATCATCAGAATTTATTATTTATACCGACATTCATATTTTATAATATTTTACTTCATTTCATATAATTACATTTGTATTTTTGAACTATTTACACATTTTTGCAATAATTGCCTATACTTTATAATTAATTACATTTCTATTTTATTTAGGGTCAAAATAATTTTTGTATTCTTATAATCTTCAGCCATTTTTTTAAAACATTAAGTTGCATAAATAGTCTTTTTTATATTATTTAGCTATTTTATTAATTTATTTTATTTATAATCTGGTCCAAAACAGGTCAAATTTCGAACCCAATACACCAGCCCAGACCCCAAAACCTTAGCGCAATAACCCCAGCTCAAAACAGACGACCCATTTAATAAATCGGTCGTCACCGCTCCACTCTTCCTTTCATCACAACCGTTGATCTCAATGATCAACGGCCTACAATCCATCTCCCCTCTTCTAATTAACCTTACCCCAAATCCCAACACCCATTCCTCCACGACACCGCCCCTAAACACAGACCTCTCCCTTCTTCAGAAACCCAAGCCGCCTCCCCCAATCTTCTCCGAATCTGATTAGATCATGGATTCCTTCTGTGATTTACTTACCTTTTACGTGTTACCTCATTGTTACTTACAAGACTATGGTGTTACTTAGTACTTGCCCTATTTTTTGAAAGTACCAGTCTCCGAATCAAGGAAAATCAGCTTTACCCTTCGAGATTTGGACGGTATTTCGTCTGTGTACATCCATGGCAAGGCTATGAGGGTCCTATTCACCAAGATCTACGGCTAATTTCTGACCCTTGTCAAACTAGGGTTTACCTGGTTTCTTCTCTTACTTCAATCTTAAATTGATTTTGCATGTTCTTCTTTCCTTGTTTATGTTCGATAGACTGTATTCCTTATTTGTGTGTTAATTTTTTACTACTATTTAAATCCCCATTTCCCTTATAAGACTTAACAACTACTGCTATAACTACTGTTACTACTATTGTTATTCTCTCACTCTTGTACTTTTTTATTACTCTGCACTCTTGATTGTGGCCAGCCGAAGCCAAGGCCACCAGAATCCTCTCTGTCGACCTCCCTAGTGTGAGCACTGCTCGTGGCTTATTAAGTTCCTGTGAACTTTGACGCACTAGGATTTGGGCTTTTGGTTGTTCTCTTTGCTGCTGATCAAGTTGTTGCTGGCACTTAGTCTTCTCTTCTATTTTGTTTGTTGAATCTGCAAACTGGTGAGTATCTTGACTCTTGCAATTCTATCTTCTTTTGCTTGTGTTCAGTTCTCTGCATATCCATGCTGTTTGAATTTTTTGAACCAATATAACTTCGATATTGTATTATTTTTCATTGGAAGTTACTTTGAAGCTATTCTGCAGTCTGAATCTCCTAGCGTCACAACCTGCCTAGATTTTTAAACTTCAATATATGCTCATTAGGTTCAGCTTGAATGATTTGTATATCTTTAAGTATGCTCTGCTGTTCTGATCACTTATTGTTTATTGTGAGTTTTTTTTTCATGCCCTGTCTTGGATTCTCGCATAGAAATTAATAGGGAATCATCTCCTACCCAGAACATGCTTTAACGAACTTCTCCTAATAAATCCTTTATGTGGGCTCTACTTTTAACCCGCTTACATGAACCCCGTTGTTGTTGTAATGTTTTAACCAAACATGTGGCTTTAAGAACTGTAATGTGGTGTTTGGACAATCCTTCACTCTTTAGTATTGCCTAGGTTTCTAGTTGAATCACAATACACTTAGCTTTCTGTGTTATGCAGGGTTGACTAGTTTAAGTTCTGAAATCTCTCTGCTCTACTTGACCTTAAGTTGACATGTCTTCCTACTATGATATCTTTGAACGTGGGAACCTTTGTGTTATACTCAGTGTCGCGCCCTTTTTTCTCGTGAAAGCGGGTTTCGACATGTGACAGCTCTTTTAAAGGGTGTTTAAAAGAGAAGAGTCGCCACCTAACAATTTTAAAGGTGTGTTAGGGCACCTATTTGCAAATAACTCTATTTTAACTAGTTCGTGTTACCAAAGACGGGTAAGCGCTCAAATTCCCTTAAAGAGAAGGTGTTTGGCATGCACTCTTCGAGGTCCACAACTGGTGGTCCCGACCGAAGTTTACACTATGTGGATTATTAATTTATAATTAAGCTAAGTTATCATATAAGTGAAGAAAGGCATGGAATTTAAAGGTTCTACTGTAATATAAACAAGTGTTAAAAAAAAATAGCACAAGAATTAAACTATATAAATAATCAGCAAGTCCTTAGAGGTTACAGGATACAACGGCGTTAGTCTATATTTGATAACTAAGTATGAACAATAAACATACAAAAAGAAAGGGAGGGTCCTAACTTTTTTAGCCTAAAGGATTACCCTGTGCAACATAAATAACACTTCGCAACTCCCTTAAGGTAGGGGTTGCTCATATTATTTAGTGGGCACAAACTATCATCTCCTACTATCCGATTACTATGTTAAAGTTGTTTACTTAAAGGTGCTCTAATTCAATTCTAGGTCGCGTCCTACACATGCACTACCTGTCCCATGCATATGGTCCAAGAGTCTTTAGACTTGCTATTAGGTGGTTCTAGACTCTACTTAGGATGCTCAAAAGTGCAAAAACCAGTGCACATTTAAGACATGTAGGACTTCACATAAATGCAAGAAAAAGCTCAAGTTAACCCCCACACATAACAAACGAATGCACGTGGCAGATTAAGCAGTAGACAATTTCAGAATTAAGAAATATTAAAGTAGTTAAGTCCTATAGGCATGATTTCTAGATGATTCTTATTTCTAGCAGTGTACTAGCAACATTACAACTTTAGAATAACATAATTGTAGATTAAAGGCATTACAAACCTATAGGCATGACATCTACATCGTTCGTGCAGCGAGGTAATAATGTTGTTCGAAAGCCCAAGATTTAAGACGATGATCCTATAAGCATGCTGTCTAAGATGAGTAATAGCATCCTATAGGCAGGATTTCTAGCGATTGACAATTGAGATTGATATTTTTAATACTTTATCCCTATAGGCATATTTTCTAGGTGGGCAATGTGAAAAGAATAGCAACAACGGCAGTTTAATTAATCAACTAAGGTCCTATAGACATGGTATCTATATGAATATCAATAGGAGCAGGTCTTTATTACTTAACGCGATCCTATAGGCATGATATCTAACACAGAGCAATAGAGAAAATTGAGCAAATAACCAATGATGTTTGGATCTCATAGGCATACTATCTAATAGCGTATAGAAATGGAGCATGTGAACGAGTGAAGCACTTAGATTCTTATAGGCATGTTTTCTAACAATGTACGGGAATAGAACACGTTGAGCAAGTGAAGTGCTTGGGTTCCTATAAGCATGCTTTCTATCAGTGTACAGAAATAGAGCATGTCAAATGACATAGCAAATAAAAAATTTAGACCCTATAGGCATGTTTTCTACCCTCTTATGCAAGAATAGAGTATACCAGTTTCCCCAATTGCACTAACTCCCCAATTGTTTGTTTACAAATCATTACAGGTCAAAAATAAAGAATACATGCTCAAAGCTAACATTGAACTAGGTAAAATGAAATGGTTGAATAATTGAAAAATGAGATTATTCAGCATATTACAATACAAGCCCAATAAACGGAGCAGGCCCAAGGGAGAACAACCCAGTAACGTCAAGACCTTCAATAATCTTATTCTTCACACAAATGACAAACCAAGATCTAGGTACACCCCAAAATATTAGAGTGTATTAGTTGCATCACTCAAGTATAGACACGGACCCTTACCAGGCCTGGGGGGGGGGGG
>MCJB01025424.1:71907-88900 GCA_002018475.1 Nicotiana obtusifolia | reverse complement strand
GGGGGGGGGGGGGGAACTAACTTACCCAGTAATGCAAAACTCAACCACACGAGTAACAGACTGCACATGGGATATATTAAACAACTTTGAAAGTCCACAATTAGTTCTTAGAACTGCAACTAGAAGTAGTTTAAACCAGAGCATATAGATAAGATCCATGGAGTTATATAACATAAGATGGCCTTATGCTATGTTTCAGGAATAAGTTCAAAATGACAGGGTGAAAGATCACAAGCTAACAAAAAATCCCAAGTAGGGTTTCAAGACAAAATATGATATAGGATCAACTTAAATAACTTCAGACATAAGATTTAACAGAAGAACCTTGCAGAATCTCAGACAGAAGCAGAGTGAAATACTAGTTTTACATGTCAGTTCCTAGCATGAGAGTCTAATGCGAGTATGGCCACAAATAACATAACAAACAGGCTGGTGAACATGTAACAATTCACTTAATGAGCAATTTGAACAATATCACTCATAACACCAAGGTTTAAGCAGCACCCGAACTCAAAATAGGGAAGAATATGTCAAATCCAGGTTAATAGGACTGGCATGTACTAAGGCATGACTACACATGGGAGAAGAGGCCAGATATTGGATCTCATCTTAGAGTTCTTAGGCAGTATTGAAGAACAGAATATTAAACAGGGCAGGGACACACGTTAGAATTTGCAAGTAGCGGAAAAACATGTGTTGGCTAATAACATGATAAAAAATTAAATCTAAGAAAGCATTAAGTTACATCAGAATGATTCAACAGGGATTAGAACACCTTCTGGACATGAATTGGTTCATCATAAGAATCTAGAACAAGGCAAAGAGATAAACTTAGAATAAGCAGCAACAATAAGCATTTGAACACTCACACTAGAGTAAACATGCTTAAGAAAGCCAGAATCAAGGCTAAAAATTATGCAAGTTTAGCTACTAGAGAAGTATAGAACCTCAAGAATAATTTCAAAGCAGATAGGGATATAAATAATAGCATGTTGATTCACAAAAGTTTCAGGGACGTAGATATGAAAAGAAAGAACTCAATCGAAAGGAGAATGAAGTTGCAAGGGCCAAAGGTACTTACTAGTTACAAATTAATGAAAAAGTAAATAAGAAGAATAATTTTAACAACACTCGAATAATAAACAGTAGAAGAAAGCAGCATGACCTAAACCTAGTGCGTCAAAGTTCACAAGGGCTTCAGATGAGCCACGAGAAATGCTCGCACTAGGAAGGCCGATAGAACAACCTCCGGCAGTCTCGACTTTCAACCGGCCAAGAACCAAAAATTTTCAGAAGAAAGTGAGTGATTGAGTGAGAGAGTGATAGTGATAATAACGGTAGTCAAGTGATAGTTGTTCTTGCAGTAGTCGTTAAGGCTTAGAGGGGAAGCGGGCAAAAAGGGGGTTTATATAGTGGTGGAAATTGAAAGAACAAACATGAAAAATAATCAATTGAACACAAATAGGGAAAGAAAATATCACATGCAAATCAAATTAGTAAAGGAGATGGAGAGTCTCAAACCCTAATTAGGGTTCAATAGTCTGAAAATCAAACCAAGCGTGCAAATCGCTCTTTGTTGAGCGTATGTAAACGAAATAACGCCCAATACCAAAGATCCAATTCATTCCAGTCCAATCTCGGAAGTGATACTTTCCAAACTTAGGCAAGTACCTAAGTAACACCATAAACAGACGACCAATACTGAGAGAAGATTAATAAGGTAAGTATATCATTGGTAGATTTCATTTATGGGATGGAATCGAAGAGGAACTAAGCAGCGGCGGCTAGGGTTTCTCAGAAAATAAGAGAGGATGAAAGGATTTGTGGCAGCTATCTCAGATGAATGGGCATTAGAGTTGGGTATGGAGATATAAGGAAAGAAGGGAGAAGATTGTGAGTCGTTGACTTGAGAGATCAATGGCTGTGATTTTAAAGAGAGAGATGGGGCGGGTCAGTCTAGTCCCAACCGATTTTATTAAAGGGTTGTTTGGTTTTGGGCTGGTAAAGGGTGAGCTGGGGTGGACCAAGTGTTTTGGGCCATATTTGGTCCGAAATTAGCCTTGTTTTGGGCTATAAAATTAAATATACGAAATTTCTTAAAAATATTTAATAAATAATAAAAATATTACTTATATAGTAAAATGATTGGAAATAATAGCTTAGCATTATAAAAAGATAAAATTGTTATTTAGTATAAACAATACAAATAATGTAGTTATAGGTAGAGTATAGGCTATTATTGCAAAATTGTATAAATAACTCGAAAATACAAATGTTATTATATAAAATGAAGTAAAAATGTTATAAAGTATGTATGTGGGTGTAAATAATAAATTTGGATGATTAATTCATCATAAAAATAATTTGAAGGAGTAATTAATAAATATTTGAGTAATTTGAATGCAAGAAAATCAATTTTAAAGCCTTAAAAATCATGAAAATCATAGAAAATACTTATATGACACATGTAAATTGGTGATGATGCAAAAATGATATTTTGAAAGTATATTTGATAATTATAAAATTATGAAGGCAAAATTAGGGATCAACAGCTGCCTCTCTTTACACGGGAATGATGAAAGAGTTGTCGGATAAAGAAATTGATGACCAATATTGTACAGAATGAGTGAGGATGATGTCTTTTTAAAAAAATGGAGGCCGAACCTTGGTTCCTGAGTTGCCTACATATCCCTGGTATTACGGGAATCAGGCCGTGTGTGGTTCTCGATAAAACAGTCAATGAAACCGATAAAGTTATTATAAGAATGGTTATATGTTTCAAGGAAAGTTCTTTTGTATAGGACGGTGTCACGAGTAATGGATAATTTCGGGTGGAGCTATGAATGCGAATTTGAACGTTATGGACATTTGAGGTAAATGTTTGAACGGTTACGGGACAAAGAGTAACTAATTGCTGATTGTCAGCTACATTTGAGATGATCGAAGGATGTGAATGTTGTGAATAGAAACCGGAGCAACAATTGCTCCTGTTTATAGGATGGTTACCTCCCAAGTTACCTGCAAAATTTAAAACACGATGCACGCGAATATATATGGCGTTATTGCGAATATTTAAACATCATGAAAATTCCCTTCGGACATGAGAGTTATCTTTGGACAATGAGGATGATGTTCTTAGACCATGACGTCGTGGGCCATGAAGCATATTATAAGGGATTCGCAGGCCATGAAATGGTGTCCTCGGGCCATGAGGATGGTGCCTCTAGACTATGATGCCTTTGAATAATGATGTGTAGTTTTGAGAGATCCTCAGGCTATGGCATGATGTTTTCGGGCTATGAGGATGATGCCTTCGGAAAATGTGGCAATGTTTCATCCAATGAAATACAAAGATGTGGAGATATCGATTGTTTGATAGCAGGAACAGCTGATGCTTAGCTATATGCAAGAACGAGACAAGGCAACACTTAGCCTTATATGTGATGAGGGTGGTGTTTAGCCCTATGCAGAGAAAGACAGGATTTAGCCTTATACAATAATGGAAGCAAAGCTTAGCCTCGTATAATATAATGGAGACAGTGCTTAGTCTCATGGAAGGGAAGGCAATGCTTAGCCTTTATGCAATAATGGAGGGAATGCTTAACCTTGTGCAATGCGATGGAGACAGTGCTTAGTCTCATGCAAAGGAAGGAAGTGTTTAGCCCTATGCAATGTGATAGAGACAATGTTTAGTCTCATGCAAAGGAAGGCAGTGCTTAGCCTTATGTAATATTGAAGGTAGTGCTTAGCCTCATGCAATGTGATGGAAATAATGCTTAATCTCATGCAACAGAAGGCAGTGTTTAGCCTTGTATGCAATGTGATGGAGACAATGTTTAGTCCCATGCAAAGGAAGGCAGTGTTTAGCCTTACGCAGGAAAAACAATGATTAAATGTAAGAGGGAAGAGTGGGCCTTAGCTTCATGCATTTGTGGTTGGCGACTTCTGTCGGTGATAAGAAAGTGACCTTATTGTGTATATATATCTGCGGACGTGCTTGTTATGCCCATTGTGCCTACGTCCAAAAGAAAAATTGTGATTTCGGGTCGGGGGAGGGGGGGAGGTTGGTTCTTGCTTTTGATTCTTCATTTCGTCTCTGCTGTCTCGACACCTTGTTCGATTCAGCCTGGGTAACGTCTGGCTATTACGAAAAACGAAATTTTCGAAAAATATGCATTTGTAATAAATTATTCATAAGAAAATGCAGTTGTCCAAAATATGTGATGGTGCATAAAACAAATAATTTTGTCGAATCGAAGATTGTGACACGCTTTGAGATACTGCAACTTTCGAAACTCGAAATTTTGAGGATCCTCCTAAAAATTCTACCCCAGTTTAAATACATACTTCCGGCAATGCATTTCTTTGCGATCCTTGAAATAATGAGATTGACAAACTCGAAATCTTGCCCAATTTTCTGACCATAGAGGGGAATGAAGATTTTATAATGATGTGACCGATCCCACAAGGCTGCCTACATATCCTCTCTTAAACGGAAATCAAGTCAAGCATAGTTCAGGTTATATCAAATAGAAGGTGCAAACATAATATGAAACGTAGTGTCTCTTGACTACGTATGAATTAATAGGTTTTGGCCATGTTTCTCCACCCATCTCTTCGAGTATAAGCACTCATCTTGTCAGTACTAGATGAACCATGTAAGGGCCTTTATAGTTAGGTGAGAATTTCCCTTTTGCTTCGTCCTGAGGCGGGAAGATCCGTGTCAACACCATTTGCCCTAGTGTAAATTGCCTCGATCTAACCTTTTTTTTTTTAAAGCCCTAGCCATTCTATTCTGGTAGAGTTGACCGTGACACACTGCGTTCATCCTCTTACCGTCAATGAGAGATGGGGCGGGTCAGTCGGGTCCTGATCGGGTTTATGAAAAGGTTGTTTGGTTTTGGGTTGGTAAAGGGTGAGCTGGGGTGGGCCAAGTGTTTTGGGCCATATTAGGTCCGAAATTAGCCTTGTTTTGGGCTATAAAATTAAATATAAGAAATTTGTTAAAAATTATTTATAAAAATAATTAATAACTAATAAAAATATTAATTATGCAGTAAAATAATTGAAAATAATAGCTTAGCATTATAAAAAAAAAGATATTTTAATAAAAACAATGCAAATAATGTAGTTATGTATAAAATATAGGCTATTATTGCAAAATTGTATATATAACTCAAAATACAAATGTAATTATATAAAATGAAGTAAAATAACAAATTGGATGATTAAGTCATCACAAAAATAATTTGAAGGAGTAATTAATAAATATTTGAATAATTTAAATTCAAGAAAATCAGTTTTAAAGCCTTAAAAATTATGAAAAATTATAGAAATTACTTATATAACTCTTGTAAATTAGTGATGATGCAAAATTGATATTTTTCAAAGTATATTTAATATTTATAAAAATATGAAGGCGCAATTGGGTATCAACACTCAACATGATTGAGATTCTTATTGGCTGTTATAGATCATGCCTATCTGCTTGTTTACTAAGTGTAATTGTCATCCTCTGACTATGACTCTATCAAACCTTCCTGACATAGATTCATAGCTTTAAAATCTCTTTTAAAATAATTCTGAACCATGCCGTAGAATCACTCTGGAAAGCTTAATATGTGCATCTTGTATGTGTTTGGTATGCTTACCCTATTAATTCTAAGTGACATGTCTCCTCAACTCTCCTAATGTTATGTCTATCTTTAGCATGCTATCACCTGCTTAATAATTTAACCTATGTTGTTAGTTTTTCATGTCAAATTTGCCATGTTGAAATTAAGCCGATTGATTCTCCTAGTACTTTGTTCTTTGTTTAATCAATCTTGTCACTCTTACTTCTGAAATGCCAATGTGTTTATGAATCCTGCTAAATGTCACACAATCCTGTCTCTATGAGATATTGCTTCAGAGTTGTTTAGTTGATTTTCATGTGTAGTCCATTAATTTATTTGGTTAAGTGGTCAATCTATAATTGTTGAGCTTGGTATGAGTTCATGTATGGTCTTCGGTTGTGCAAATGGACATACTCTTCTGTTTGAGATGCATTTGGATCTAGGCCTGCTATTCGTGTGAAAGAGAGCCTGCTGAAGGCCCAGGCAGTACAGGGTTATTTTTATTTAGGCCTATTCTTGGGCCTGCAGTTGTTCCTTGTGTAATATTTGTACTTGTACTCATTATCTGGGCCTGTAATTGTCACGACCCGAAACCCACTATAGGCCGTGATGGCGCCCAATGTCGCTGTTAGGCAAGCCAACGGTGAACTACCAATTTACATATTCATTTTATTATTTTTAAAATCGTGAATCTTATTAGATAGAGAGATGGATGCATCAAAAATCGTAGATACATATTATTTAAGTAAAATATAAGGTAAAAGTGTCTCAATAATAAGCAAAATCATAAACAAATTCTAGAACACCCCAAAACTCGGTGTCACAAGTATATGAGCATTTACTAGGAAGTACAATAACGATACAACATCTGTCTGAAATACAAGATAGACATGATAATGTAAATAATTATGATGGAGACTCTGTATATTGCGGATCGTAACATGAGATGTAGCTCACCGTAAAGTCCCCGCAATAGCTGTGCCTTTGCACCCAAAAGACCACCAGAAATACATACCTGCACAATAAGTCCAGAAGTGTAGCATGAGTACGTAAATCAACATATACCCAATAAGTATCTAGTCTAACCCCGGAGAACTAGTGACAAAGGGTCGATATCGACACTTACTAGTGGTCCAATAAATCAAGTACAGTAGAAAGTAAACAAGTATGAAGCATGGTCATTAAACAGTGAAAATAAACATAGGTACATGATACGATCCTCATCTAAACAGTAAACACAAGTCCTCAAATATCGGTTACCTCCTCAAATGGTGTATATAATGTGGTCCCCAGCAAATAGGTCATCACAACTCAAGTCAGGAAAACTTACGGATATACTGGCGTTTTGTCAAATATTGTGAACGATTCCGCCGAGGCGAACAACCCGATCCCATAAGAGTATTTCATTAAGTTGCCGAGGCAAACAACCTGATCCCATAGGAGTGTGATACATGATACTACCTAAGCGAACGACCTGATCCTATAAGAGTATGTTACATGATACTACCGAGGCGATTGGCCCGATCCTATAAGAGTATGTTACATGATACTAACGAGGCGAACGACCTGATCCCATAAGAGTTTGGTACAATATCCAGCCAAGGCGAACGACCCGATCCCATTAGAGTGTAGTACAATATCCTACCAAGGCGATCGGCCCGATCCCATTAGAGTATGAAGCTTTTACGACTCTTTGACCTCACTCACGAATATACGTGTGAGTTATGAGATTCAAGAAAACTTTCCGATGGATACGCACAACGCGGAAGAAATCAGTAAGGGAAGTACAATTCTACCGCTGAACAAGTAGCTCTTAAAGCAATCGAACATGCAAGAATAACGCAAATAATACAATTAAAGCATGGTATGAGTCTAAGTCTACCTGGACATAATCAAGAATTCTAGCATATGCACGGACACTCGTCACCTCATACGTGTGTGGCTCCCACAACATGTAGCACTTAACAATATAACACCTATAGGGTAATTTCCCCCTCACAAGGTTAGACAAGAGACTTACCTTGCTCCGAAGTTCCATAATCGGCTACAACGAGTCTTTAACACCTTAAACCGATGCCCATCGACCCGGAACTAGTCAAACAACGTGAAAACTAATAAAAACATACTCCAAAACTCATACTTAATATATTTATAACAAATTCCCAACTATGCTCGAAAAGTCAATAAAGCCAACCTCAGGCCACATGCCCGAATTCAGAAAACCTTTGTAAATAAATGTTACTCGTAACCTCACGAGTCCAGACATGCATTTTGTTTAAAAGTCCGAGTGCAATTCGACTCTCAACACGCAATTTCTCTTTTCTCGAAACACAACTAAAGTTTCTTAAAATTTCACTTTGATTCTCCTAATTTTGATGTTAAATCCCATGTATAATTATGTAAAATAGTTGAAAATTGAACAAAATCACTTATCCATAGATTGTAGATGAAAATCTCTCTTCAAAATCTCCCCTTAACAAGCCTAGGGTTCCAAAATTGAGAAATGTCTCCAAAATCCCATCTCCCAGCTCCTTTACCAGGGGCAGATGTCGCATTTGCGACATAGGATTCGCATTTGCTGACCCTCACAATTGCGGACAAGTGTTCGAAACTGTGAACCAAGGAAAAATCTACAGGCTTTGCCATTGCGAACCAAGGAAAAAATCTACAATCTTCGCAATTGCGAAAGGAATTTCGCAATTGCGATACCTGAGCACCTGCAACACCAACAATCTTTCCCGACACATAAATGGGCATAACTCTCTCATACGACATCGGAATTCGATGATTCTTGTTGCTATGACTCCATAATCACGATACGGATCGAATGGTTCAATCAAATCACAAGTCAAAGGTCGTTTGCTGAATATAGTATCCTGTATACCCAAGAAAACGATGCCGAAACATCAAATAAGAGTGCGACACAATCCAAACACATCTGAACCACATCCGAGTACCCCGAGACCCTATCAAATCACACAAACCAGTCTAAAAACATAACGCGAACTCGCTCATGTGATCAAAGCAGAAAAATTACCTCTAAAATCATGAATTGGACGCCAAAAAGCATGAAAATCGAAACGAACTTCAAAAATTTCTAGAATTGCAACCAAGCGTCCGAACCACATCAAATAAACTCCAAATGACACCAAATTTTGCAGACAAGTTCCAAATGACGAAATGGACCTATTTCAAGTCCCGAAACCAAAATCTGAGCCCGATAGTCTTAAAGTCAAACCATGGTCAAACTTAGGAAAATTCCAAACCTTTAAATACCAACTTTGCACAATAAGTGCCGAAATGTTCCCGGACCACCCGATACTCAACCCGAACGTATGCCCAAGTCCGATATCATCATACGAACCTATTGGAACATCCAAATCCCGGTTCTGAGATCGTTTACTCATAAGTAAAATCTTGGTCAACTCTTTCAATGTAGAGCTTTCGAATTGAGAATTATACTTCCAAGCAACCCCGAACTTCCCGAAAATCAAAACCGACCACACGTACAAGTCATAATGCATGAAGTGAAGCTGTTCAAGGCCTCAAACCATCGAACGATGCTAGAACTCAAATTGACCAATCGGGTCGTTACATTCTCCCCCACTTAAACATGCGTTCGTCCTAAAATGTGCCAAGAACCGCTCCAGAATTGTCCCAAACCACTGTTTTACAACTCGTTCACCTACCCGTGCCACCATGACTAATGTGAGCATATTAGCTTCAGCCGGACAGAGGATCCTTCATTTTCCTTGGCTCACAAGCCTTGGAACCAAATTCCAACTTCCGGAATACTCTACGAGACTTTATTCTAACATACGAACATCGTATCAATCTCAACCCGTTGTACCAAATATGATCGTGCACCCATGCTGAAACCACAAATGCACTGCATAATTCAAATACCCGTAATAACATCCTCGAACCAAAATAGCTGTAAATTCATAAAGCTGATGCACGTAATATACCTCATAATGCATATAATAAAAAACAAGGCACACAAAATAAATGTAAGGAATTGTACTCAACATCTCACTGTTGCGGCGTGCAACCCGATCCACACATGAAAATCAATAAGGAAACACCCACCATGCCATAATGATTGTACCCACGAACCACACGTATATCAACAACAAGGATGCCAAGTGCATAACATTACTCTAGCTACAAGGTCCCAGGCACGACTAAGGTGCATTAAATGTCCTGCATCTCGAGAGCCATATTGCTTATATAACATCACAAGCTACACGGGATCACAACCCACATGGCATAATAGAGTATCACATAGAATAACTGACGACACAGAAAACATCCAATGTTCGAAGACTCATCCATAAGCAATGTTGTGCTAAATGATCACATATGACCTGATGTAGAGCATTCACATTAGATCTACAACGGACCTCAAGCCGATTTCGATCATCCCATATTGGGCCAATAACCTTTCAAGGATCCACAATGACCCTATTCATGACACATACGAGCAGTCGTCAAATCCGAAATAAATTTTCATAGTCGACAACCAAAGGATTAGAGCGCCTCTCAGTCATAACTTCTCCCATTGGCGATAGTACCAAAATCTCCATACCTGATTTAAATCTCTAACAATTGAATGACTAACACATCACATTTATACGATCTTCTCGAGGGATATACCCCCACAAGCATCCGCATTCCAAAACCCAACACTTCTTCCACCAAAACAGGCCATCCTCAGGCTGCCGAAAATAGTGCTAGCATACACTGAACATCTGAAATCCTACCCCCTCCTCCGAGCTCATGACATTCTTATCAAAACTGAACTGCTACCTTGATCCTCAACTTCCAATTTCCATACAGCTCACTGCACCTATCATGCTGCTACGCGAGAGTCCACGGATTTCATCATAAACCCCGAACCACCAATAGAAAAAACACTTCATCGCCTACAACCCCTCTCACTCTACTTGTTTCAAAAGAACAATTACAACACACAACCGAATTCTCATAACCACAGAAGATGCAGACCTCAGGTCGTAGTCCAAACTGCCATAACTCTTCCGAAAACCATTTACACATCACATAATCATCAGAATTAAATACCTCCAAATCAATCAAATCATGGAGGCTGTTTAGCCCGCATAGTACATCCACAGATCACTGGTATAGTGTTACCACATCGAAGGAACCGACCCTTTCCTTAACCATGCTGATTCAACCCACTACTAACTGACTCAACTTCTTCCAATTTACTCTTGACTTGCCTTTGAAATAATAATTCCATTCAAACACATAACTGACCTCAAACAACACTTATCCCGAGTGACCCAATCACAAGACTACCTTGTTTCTATAAACATGAGCCATCTCATACCCTCCTCATGCACCCAATAGTATTCCCAATTGATACACCATTCTAAAAGACCTCATGTGAATCCGAAGTTGTTTCCTCCATCTGTCAAACATCTCAGTGAAGACCCGATGACATTCATAGAAATAATCCAAGTCTCTTTCACTCCTCGTTGCATAACTAATTCCTTAGCCACACGACGAACTCGAAAATGCTTAGGCACCACAATTTACTTCTTGGACCCACTAGAACCATTGTTAAGAGTCACCCACTCTAACTTGGTCCCGAGTACATAACCAAACACTGGTGCTTCGTTAACACATGAACACTTCCAAAACAGCAACTAGATGAATTTTTTTCCTTGTACATCACATCCACCAGAAGCATAAACTCAGAGTCATCCCAACACCTGCACATGAATTGATAAGGCAAGATGTAGCACACATTTCTCAAGTCTGTTGTCCGAATAACCCTGATGTTTCATTTTCTTAGTCATAATTAAACTGCCAATGCACCGACGAAAGAAACTTCACAAGCAGACAACTACTTGACCCAATCGTAAACGGTGGGCTCTCCCACTTAGCTTTACACTAGAATCACATAGATCCAGACCCTACTACGACTTCTTCTTCCCAGTTACCATGATCCCACACTGTTACTCGGCCAGCTTCTCGCGAGCTCTTGTTGCACCAACCATACACATCCTGAATTATTAGCCACCATCGCACACTCAACCTCCTAGGGGTCATACCATCTTCTTCAAGTGACTCGAGCTCACATCGCAATACATGCATCCCATGTTGGGCAGAAAGTAGAACTCTTCGTAAGAACCTCATCAAAACCACGCAACAGCTAACCTGCTCATAGAAGATAGCCCACCTATGTAACCTCATATCGACCTCCTCCAACATCATTATTATAGTTACATCCATCCTGAAATCATTTAATCTCCCTGGGTCCATACTGATCCGCCAGCCGTAGAATCCTTTTATTCTTTCACACCACTCGAAGGCCCCTGCAGTAGGTTTGAAACTCGAAGCCGTATTCCATCAAAAACAATGATCGAATACTCATATTTTCCTACATCCATTGAAGCCCTTCTCGTTGCATTCAAAATTCCTAAGAACAGAGACCACCTCAGATATTATCTCCCTTGAACCATTAACACTGGAGGTGCCGATTCGATCTTGAAGCCGCAACACACATCCATCTCTGATAACTTCTTCTTAAGCACCATCTCTCACCACCGTGCCCAGAGGCAAACAAATGAAGACCAACAGCAACAACACGATATTAAAGAGAATTCCACCAAATTCGAAGATATCAAATCTCGACCATAGGCAATACCAACACTGGGCTGAAATGACAGAATACTCCACCACAAGGCGACGATAATGGTCCGCCCGCATTCGCAGAGAAAAGTATCCTGCACCGCATTTGTAGCATCTTTAAAACTCATCGGTGCTCAACGACAACAAATGCCCGACATCGCGTACGAATGAGTAGGAAGATATCGAAAGCACAAGCTTCAACGAAATCAAGTCGCACAATGAGGAATCAAGGAAGGGATTTTCTCCTAACATCCATCTAGCCTGTCGAAGATAAGTATAGACGTTTCCGTACTGATATGCAAGACTCTACTAGACTTGCTCATGAATCGTGAGACCTAAGAGAACCTAGTGCTTTGATGCCAAGCTGTCACGACCCAAAACCTACTATAGGTCGTGATGGCGCCCAATGTCATTGTTAGGCAAGCCAACGTTGAACTACCAATTTACTAGTTCATTTTATTATTTTTGAAATCATGAATCTTATTTGATAGACAGATCGATGCATCAGAAATCGTAATTACGTATGATTTAAGTAAAATATAAGATAAAAGTGTCTCAATGGTAAGCAAAATCATAAGAAAATTCTAGAACACCCCAAAACCCGGTGTCACAAGTGCACGAGCATCTACTAGGAAGTATAATAACAATACAACATCTGTCTGGAACACAAGATAGAAAGGATAATGTAAATAATTATGATGGAGACTCTGTATGTTGCGGATCGTAACATGGGATGCAGCTCACCATAAAATCCCCGCAATAGCTTCGCCTTTGCGTCCAAAAGACCACCAAAAATATATACCTGCACAATAAGTGCAGAAGTGTAACATGAGTGCGTAAATCAATGCCAAGTAAGTATCTAGCCTAACCCCGGAGAAGTAGTGACGAGGGGTCGACATCGACACTTACTAGTGGTCCAATAAATCAAGTATAGTAGGAAGTAAACAAGTATAAAGCATGGTAATTAAACAATGAAAAAAAATATTGGTACATGATACGATCCTCATCTAGATAGTAAACACAAGTCCTCAAATTCGGTTACCTCCTCAAATGGAGTATATAATATGGTCCCCACTAGATAGGTCATCACAACACAAGTCAGGAAAACTCATGGATATACTAGCTTTTTGTCAAATATTACGCATGATTCTGCCGAGGTGAACGACCCGATAACATATGAGTATTTCATTAAGTTGCCTAGGTGATCGACCCGATCCCGTAGGAGTGTGATACATGATACTGCCGAGGCGAACGACTTGATCCCATAGGAGTGTGTTTCATGATACTGCCGAGTCGAATAGCCCGATCCCATAAGAGTGTGTTACATGATACTGCCAAGGCAACAGTCTGATCTCATAAGAGTGCATTAAATGATACTGCCGAGGCAAGCGGCTCGATCCTATAAGAGTGTGGTACAATATCCCATCGAGACGAACGGCCCGATCCTATAAGAGTGTGGTACAATATCTTGACGAGGCGATCGGCCTAATCCCATAAGAGTATTTCATGAAGTTATAAAGGGCTTTTGACCCCACTCACGAATATACATGTGAGTTATGAGATTCAAGAAACCTTTCTGATGGGTACGCACAACGCGGAAAAAATCAGTAAGGGAAGTACAATTTCTACGACTAAGCTAGTAGCTCATCAAGTATCTAAAATAGCGAGTCCATTACTTTACGCGAGTCTAGTCTCAGGTCGTAATGCGAATTAAAGCAAATAACACAATTAAAGCATGGCATGAGTCTAAGTCTACCCAGACGCAATCAGGAATTCTAGCATAGGCACGGACACTCATCACCTCAAACGTATGTGGCTCCCACAACATGTAGCACAGAACAAATATATCACCTCCGGGGTAATTTTCCCCTCACAAGGTTAGACAGGAGACTTACCTCGCTCCGAAGTTCCATAACCGGCTCCAAGGTCTCTCTAACACCTCAAAACGATGCCCATCGCCCTGAATTAGTCAAACAACGTGAAAACTAATAAAAATATACTCCAACACTCATAATTAATAAATTTATAACAAATTCCCAACTCCGGTCGAAAAGTCAACAAAGTCCACCCTCAGGCCCACGTGCCCGGATTCCCATACATGCATTTTGTTTAAAAGTCCGAGTTCAAATCGACTCTCAAAACTCAAATTCTCATTTCTCAAAACATAGCTAAAGTTTCTTAAAATTTCACTTTGATTCTCCTATTTTGATGTTAAATCCCATGTATAATTATGTAAAATAGTTGGAAATTGATCAAAATCACTTATCCAAAGATTGTAGATGAAAATCTCTCTTCAAAATCCCCCCCTACCGAGCCTAGGGTTCCAAAATTGAGAAATGTCTCCAAAATCCCGTCTCCCGGCTCCTTTACCAGGGGCAGATATCGCATCGCAATTCGGACAAGTGTTCGCAATTGCAAACCAAGGCAAAATGTACAGGCTTCACAATTGCAAAGCAAGGCAAAAATCTATAGGCTTCGCAATTGCGAACCAGGGAAAAAATCTACAGTCTTCGCAATTGCGAACAAATGTTCGCAACTGCGAACCAAGGAAAAACTCTCGCAACTGCCAACCAAGCAATCTTTCCCGACAAAGAAATGGGCTTAACTCTCTCATACAACGTCGGAATTTGATAATTCTTGTTGCTATGACTCTGTGATTACGATACGGATCTAATGGTTCAATCAAATCACAAACCAAAGGTCGTTTCCTCAATATAGTATCCTTTATACCCAAGAAAACGATGCTGAAACATCAAATAAGAGCGCGACACAACCCAAACATATCTGAAACACACCTGAGGTGCCCGAGACCCTGTCCAATCACATAAACCAATCTAAAAACATAACACGAATTTGCTCGCACAATCAAAAAACCAAAATAACCTCTAGAATCAAGAATCGGACGCCAAAACGCATGAAAATCACAATGAACTTCAAGAATTTCTAGAATTGCAACCAAGCATCCGAACCACATCAAATCAACTCCAAATGACACCAAATTTTGCAGACAAGTTCAAAATGACAAAATAGACCTATTCCAAGTGGAAACCAAAATCCCAGACCGATAGCCTTAAATTCAAACCATGGTCAAAGTTAGGAAAATTCCAAACATTTAAATGCCAACTTTCCACAATAAGCGCCGAAATGTTCCCGGACCACCCGATACTCAACCCGAAATACTAGTCCGAAATCATCATACGAACCTATTGAAACCTTCAAATTCCGATTCCGAGATCATTTACTCAAAGTCAGATCCTGGTCGACTCTTCCAACTTAAAGCTTCCGAATTGAGAATTATTCTTCCAATCAATACCCCAACTTCCCGAAAATCAAAACCGACCACACGTACAAGTCACAGTACATGAAGTAAAGTTGTGCAAGACCTCAAACTGTCGAACGACGCGCCAGAGCTCAAAATGACCGATCGGATCGTTACAGTAATAATTTATAAATAAACAATTGGGGAGTTAGTGAAATTGGAAAGGGGCATATAACAATTTCTGCCTAAATGGGTAGAAGACCTGTCCATATGATTTATTTACTTTTCTTGCTATTTGGTAGACGTGCTTTAATTCTGCACACTAATAGGAATCATGCCTATAGGAAATCACACACTCCACTTAACTTGTCTAATACCTTTACACTATCCAAAAGCATGTTTGTTAGAGTAATTGCTTTACCTGCTTCCATGTCAACTTCTATGCGCTATTAGATAGCATGCCTATAGGAATCGAACATCTACTTGCTTAGTTGTGTAATTGTAATATGATTACTAGATAGCATGCCTATAGGATGCAATAATACATGTTTTTGCTAATTCTCCTCTAGATATCATGTCTATAGGGCTTTAACTAAGTAATTAATCGACTGCTTCTGTTGCTCTTATTACACTACCTACCTAAATAACATGTCTATAGGGATATGCATGATGAATCTATGCTTAAATGCCAACAATTAGTGAACCTGCCTATAGGGTACTGCTACTCGCTTAAAACGCTTGCCTATAAAATCAAACGCTAGTAATTCTTAGCTTTCAAACAGTTTTACTAGATCATGTCTATAGGTTTACAATACTTGTGATCTGCAAATTCGATAGTCTGAAGCGGCAGCCCTATTAGTAGGACGCTTAAAACTAGAATAACATAGAAACCTTGTCTATAGGACTTAACGACTCTAATGCGCCTCAATTCTGAAACTGTCTACTGCTTAATGCAAAATATGCCGCGTGTTTTTGTTGCTTGTGTGTGGAGGCTAACTTGAGCCATTTATTGTATTTATGTGTAGTCCTATATGTTTTGAATGTGTGCCTAGTTTTATCATTTTTTTGCACCCTAAGTAAAGTCTAGAGCCACCCAAATAGCAGGTCCAAAGCCTCCTAGATCATAGGCATGGGACGGGTAGTCCATGCATAGGAGACAATTTAGAATTGAATTAGAGCGCTTCAGGTAAACAACTTTAACATAGTAATTGGGTAGCAGGAGATGATAGTCTGTGCCCGCTTAATAATATGAGCAACTCCCTACCCAAAGGGAGTTGTGAAGTATTATTTATGTTGCACGGGGTGATCCTTTAGTCTAAAAACTTTAGGATCCCCACCCCCACCCCCTTTATATGTTTATTGTTTGTGCCTTGTTTCTTTGAACTTCTTAGAATAGTTAGGTTGTATCTTGTAACCTCTAAAGACTTGTATTGATCATTTATATATATATATATATATA
>MCJB01025424.1:3224-71793 GCA_002018475.1 Nicotiana obtusifolia | reverse complement strand
TATATATATATATTCATTGTGCGACTTTCTTTACACGTGTTTACATCATAATAGAACTTTCTAATTCCCTATCTTCCTTCACTTACATGATCACGTAGGACAATTATAATCCAATAACCCCATATAGTGTGAATTTCTGATGGAACCCACAGTTGTTGACCTCGAAGAGTGCCTAACACCTTCTCTTCGAGGTAATCTGAGCCCTTACCTGATCTTTGGTTATATCGACTAGTCAAATAAGAGTTATTTGCAAATAGGTACCCTAACCCACCTCCAAAATCGTTAGTTAATACCCATTTAAAGAGTTGTCACACGTGAAAACCTGCTTTTGAGATATAAAGGGGCGCGATAGCATGAAAGTTCGATTATGTGGATTAATGGATTGACATGTACATCCCCTCCCTATTTCCTTTATTTGCTTAAAATGCTATGACATGTACATCCCCTCCCTATTTCCTATTTGCTTGAACTGCTATGTTATGTACATCCCCTCCCTATTTCCTTTATCTTGTTTAAGACTACTATTTCATGTCTCTTCAATCCCTATCTCCCTATTTGCTTCATTTAATTACGTTCTCGCACTTTTTCATGAGTTAAAATGACTTCTCTTAGGTCTTTCCTTTTTTCTTCTCTTTCTCATGTTCATCCTTATCATATTATTTACTGTTTACGTAATTTCATCATGCAAATATCTAGCAACATGTTACTATTTTTGCATAAAGCATGCTTTCAGCATCATACTCCACTCGTGCTTATTATCGACATACCGGCGCTTGAAGAGTGTCGATGCTTTCCTAAAAACACCCTTTTAAATCGAAAAGGCTTATTAGCGGTAGACTAGTTGATTAGCGGTGCAGTCGACGGTCCTGTGCCTTTCCCTCTCAAGTTGTCCACTTGAGAGTACCTGTCTAGACCTTTCTAAAAACCACACTCTGATTTGAAATGCACATACGTCATGCTAAACCTAGTATGGATTGAGACGTCATTGACGCACCAACCCACTTAGATAAACCTTTGCCTTATTCAGGTCCT
Source organism: Nicotiana obtusifolia (assembly GCA_002018475.1). Classification (NCBI taxonomy): domain Eukaryota; kingdom Viridiplantae; phylum Streptophyta; class Magnoliopsida; order Solanales; family Solanaceae; genus Nicotiana; species Nicotiana obtusifolia. The sequence goes on along the minus strand of MCJB01025424.1, from coordinate 70,761 downwards.
TATAATCTACACACATTCTTAATTTACTTTCTTTTTCAGGGACTACTACTATGTTTGCTAACCATTCCGGGTATTTAACCTCCCGAATGGACCCTATCTTTAAAAGTTTAGTTACCTCATCCTTGATGAATGCGTGTTTGATCTCGGACTGAGGCCTCCTTTTTTGCTTGACCAGTCTAAACTTCTGATCTAGGCTTAGCTTGTGAGTTGTTATCTCCGGTGGTATACCTGTTATATCAAGGTGGGGCCAAGCGAAGCAATCTTTTTTAGTTATAAGAAATTGGATAAATTTTGTCCTGAGCTCGGAGCTTAGGCCCGAGCCCAGATATACCTTTTGTTCTGGCAAGTCTTCTCGGAGTGAGACTTGCTCGAGTTCTTCAATCGTCGATTTGGTGGCATCGGACTCATCAGGACTGATGAAAGATATGGGGATTCCGTAATCGTCATCCTCGAGATATGCTTGTTTATCTACATTTGTCGAGGATGATGTCTGTGATTGCTATTTCATCTTGTTCTCGATCCTTTGTGAAGGAACTGCTGGTACTGGTGTTATTTCTTCCACCACGAACATCTCTTTCGCAGCCGATTGCTCCCCGTAAACCGTTATAATTCCATCGGGTGATGGGAATTTTAGTACTTGGTGCAGCGTCGAAGACACGACTCTCACGTCGTGGATCCATGATTTCCCGAATAGAGCGTTGTACCTCATGTCTCCACCGATTACACAAAACATCGTTTCTCTAATGGTTCCGGCAGTGTTTATCGGCAACGTTATTTCGCCCTTGGTTGTTTCACATGCCATGTTGAATTCATTGAGTACTCGGAATGTAGGGACAATTCGATCTATCAGACCGAGTTGTTCTACGACCCATGACCGAATTATGTTGGCCGAACTACCTAGGTCGACCAATACGTGCTTTACTTTAATTCTGTGTATAAGCACAGGTATCACTAGCGCGTCATTGTGAGGTTGCATAATCCCTTCCGCATCTTCCACACTAAAATGTAAGATTCCCTCCATCGCGTAATCTCGAGTGCGTTTTTCCCTGGTGATGGATATTTTGGTGCGTTTCAACATCGGACCTTGAGGGACATCTATTCCGCCGATAATCATGTTAATCGTGTGTTGTGGCTCTTCTTGGTTTGCCTGTCTATTTCTATTTCCGAAATGATTCTTCGCTCGGTCACTTAAAAATTCTCGAAGATGTCCGTTTTCGAGCAACCTTGCTACCTCTTCCCTCAATTGTCGGCAATCTTTTGTTCTGTGTCCGTGAGTATCGTGATATTTGCATATCAGATTAGGATCCCTTTGGGCTGGATCTGATTGTAACGGTCGAGGCCACTTAGTGTCCTTGATGCGACCGATAGCTGATACGAGAGTAGCTGCATCAACATTGAAATTGTATTCCGATAACGGTAGTGCTTCTTGATGACCTGTGGTTCTCTCGAAGTTGCCTTTTGTTATGGGCCCTCTGTTATTCCGACCTTGATCGTTTCTCCTTTCGTGTCTTAGGGAGTTTTGCCTTGCTGTAATGATTTTTCTATCCCCATGATATGGCTGATGTCGATCTCTATTCAGTCTCGGTTCACGATAAATCTCTCTTCGAACTCTATCATGAGTTCTGACAGGATAAATGGATCCCGAAGGGGCTCCAAGTTGATCATCTTCGACTCTGATTTTTGATTGGTATCGGTTATGTACATTGGCCCATGTGACGGCAGGATATTCTATCAAGTTTTGCTTGAGTTACCGTGAAGCCGTTGAGCTTCGAGCGTTGAGCCCCTGCATGTACTTTGAGCATCTCATTATCTTTTTGTCTGACTTTGAATAGGTCCGACTTCCGTGTTTCTACTTTGATAGCGCCTGCATGTACTTTTACAAAGAAATCTGCAAGCATAGGGAAAGAGTCAATGGAATTAGGGGGCAAGTTGTGATACCATGTCATGGCCCCTTTCGACAAGGTTTCCTCGAACTTTTTCAAAAGAACGGATTCGATCTCATCGTCCTCTAAGTCGTTCCCTTTTATAGCGCATGTGTATGCTGTCACATGCTTGTTTGGATCGGTTGTTCCATTATACTTGGGGATTTTCGGCATGCAGAATTTCTTGGGTATTGGTTTTGGAGCGGCGCTCGATGGGAAAGGTTTCTGTACAAAGTTTTTGGAATCCAAGCCCTTCATATCAGGGGTGCTCCTGGGATTTGATCCACCCTGGAATTGTACGTTTCTACCTTTTTGTCATTAGCCTCGATTTTTTCTCTCCAGACTCGACTCGTCTGGTTAATTCCTCGAGCATCCTCATAATCCCGGAGTTTTCCCTCGATCCACCTTCATTCGGCTCTTCTGTGACTGGTTCATTCTCAGGAATAGTTCCCCGAGAAGGCCGAGCTCAATTTTGTTTGATATTTGGCTTCGATTTTGTAATTGAGCAATGGCTGCCTGCTGGGCTTGCAACATGTCAAAGATCATTCTGAGGCTGATCCCGTCCCTTTCGTCGTTTTGGGGACCCTGTGTTGTTGATCGATGTTCCCTATGAATGCTATTTGACGGGCCAGTAGTTTGATCTACATCGACTGCCGCTTGTGAATTAGCATCGATCAGAACCTCATCACCGGGTGTTGTGCTGTTGTTTTCGCCTTGATGATCAAATTCATTATCAACGTACAAAGGCACAGATTGTGAATGCGACATAGCTGTACTGTAACCTGAAATCAGAGATACTTCACAGAGCAAGTGTAAAATAATTTGCGTGACAAAAAATTGTATCAAACACTCACTATTATCCTTAGCTAAACGGTGGGCGCCAAACTGTTTACCCTTGCCTTCGGATAACAATTAAATTTATACGTGGTTTTAAGGATACGCGATTTAGTTTGATACAAGTAACGAATAATATAATGAAAATTAAAGTCAGTAAATAAATGGAGAAGAAATGCAAACCACAAGCCTTGGATAGTCCTGGCCTTGACGGATTCCTACCAAGATGAATAGTAAATATAAACGAAATCAGATTAATAAAGTAACGTATAAAATAATGAAAGCAGACTTCTTTTCTTTGTATTGATGATTGTTTTTTGTTTGATCTCCTAGAACAATTACATTACCCCTTTATATAGCATAGGGATAATCCTTTATATAAGACAAGAATCTGTTTACAAGGTAAAATATCTCTTGATATGCTGATTTAACGGTCTTATTGATTGATGCCGTGATTCCCGCCGAGATGCTTACTTATCACGGAATTTTCGGTCCTTTCGTCATTCAAATTTGATAACTTACCCTAGGGCATTTCCCGGAATCGAGCTCAATAAGTTCATCTCGGGTTCCATGGCTTCAAGTTCTGATTCGATGTTGTTCAATCTCGATCTTCGATCTTTGATACCTCGATATTCTTGCTTCGATGTTATTCGGTCTCGCTCTTCGATCTTTGGTATCTTGATCTCGGTTTACCGAACAATATTATGATTGACACCAACCGTATAAACTATAGCCCAATTTGTCCCATGTAGGCGGTCCGAGTTCGACCCTATACAATATGTTTTATATGTTTAGCATGATATTTGAGTCCTAGTCAGTAATTTAATGAAGTTCGTTCCCGAACAGAGATATATATATTTTTTTTAAAACCGAGATAAGTTTCAGATAACAATTTAAGAATTAGAGAAAACTCCTTCATTCAACAAAAGAGGCATATAGGAAATAATTTCAGAAGCCTAATGAACTCTTTTGAAACAATTTATCTTAAATTTATTTCTCCTCTCGTTGAACGAAAGAAGATTGCTAGGCTTTTACTATGGTTCCATTACACATTATCTTAAAACAACATTATTAATTATGGAAGCTCTTAAGTTACAGTCTTAATTCAATTTACTCTTTCTTTTTCTTACTAGAATGCATGATATTCTTAATATTTCTTGTTAACTCCTGCTTTTAAATTCCTGCTTTTACTTTTCAATCACAAACTAACTCATTTCATTTCACCCAATTTGGAAATAATTTTCATATATTTCCCTGCACTAATGACTTTTTTCCTTACCTGATTAGCTGCAATGTCTTTTTCTCTCTAATTTCTCATTTAAGGAAATCACACTACGTAGTATTGACTATCACATACCATATGCGCTCACTGAGTTGTCAATACCAGATGGCTTCCCAAGAATTATTTTCTCACCCTCAAAAGCCCATTTGTGCAGCAATTCCAACTCACACTCTTCAAATATTTGCCAACCTTGTTGTCTGAAATCCGTTCTAACTGCATCAGACATAGCAAGAAGGGCTGAAGAGACTGCAAAACAGAAAGCTGCAGATGAATCCAAGCCTGACCCTAGTGGAAGCTCAGAAGTGACAACTGCTTTTGCTGGTTTGGACCTGATAAAGCAAGTCAAGAGAAGAGAACAATGAGAATTTTGAAGTCTGTACTAAAGAATGCTAAGGTTAACAAGAGGAAAAGAGTTCAGACCCGTGGATTGAGGTGTACAGCCAGAGAAAAGCGGAGACACCACCAGCAAGCTCATTCTTCGCCTCAGGAATGTTTTGATCATCAAGGGAAAGCCTCTTTAATTCTTGCAACCGGCCAGGAAATTTCTAAGGACATATCCTTAAGCTGGAGTGTTAATGTTTCGCCATTATCTATTTCCGAAGAAATTAAGCAGAAGGAATGCAATTAGTGAAGCACAAAGTGAAGCTACAACTAAATGCAATAGATCACCATGAAAAGGAAAACAGTTCAGCCGAAGCATTCTCTTTCGGGTGTGCAAGAACAATAAGCTGCTTAAGTAATACGAATGAAAATGGAAGTTAAACTAATTGAACATTTTCAGATTGAGATATCCATTAGACCATTCTCGTTAAGGATTTTAGCATCTGCTACCATCCCCAGAGTTTTCAGTTTGAACTGCATATAGATGTATCTCAGCATCACAACAATTATTCCAATTAACAATCAGTCAAATTCCCTTAGGAAAGGAAGTTCGCTAGGTTTTCATTAGATTCTTGGATGAAGTTTCGATGCATTTTTCTTTCTTGATGTGCTTGGCATGATGGAAAATGTTTTCCAAGAAAAGTTTTCTTGATGAAATCATTTCACAACATTTGGTCACCTTGAATTATGGAAAATTTCTCTAATAAAATGTTTTCCACCAAGAGGATAGAAATGACTTTCGTAAATTCTTGGTGGATGCATTTTCCTTAGCAAATATCCCAACTCTTACTCCATATCACTTCCTTTAATCAACAGTTAGACATTGTTATCAACATTGGATATTAGTAAATATCACCAAAATATTATCTTTATAGCCTATAATATAGAAATTACCATATGTAACCTAGAGTAATAATTACCCAATAAAGGATAATTAAGGATCAGTTGTTGGTTTCCTTCTGTCAGATCAGCAACAACAACAACAACCCAGTGTAATCCCATAAGTGGGGTCTGAGGAGGATATGATGTACGCAGCCTTACCCCTTCTCATGGAAGGGCAGAGAGACTGTTTCTGATAGACCCTCAGCTAAAGAAAGGAAGTGGTGGTTAACCAGAAAAGTACAAGACTCAGTTACGACAAAGGAAATACGAAGACTGGTATTGAACATCCAGAACTTTACATTTACAATAGAAATAATCAAAACTGACAAGAATGTTATTGCAGATTACATATCAAGAGAAAGGTACACAGACAGATAATATACCAGAAACAACTACTGGAGATCTATATACAATCCTTTCCAAGCTGTCTATACAAATAGATGGCATGGGAAAAAGATTGCAAAATCTAGAGGAAGCTAGTAGTCAGCAGCATGACTATAAACATGAGGAACTACACAAACAACTAGAAGTCAGCAGCATGACTCAAAACATGCGGAACTAGAAGGAGACGATGGGAAGACTTCATTCGGAAACGTATATTGATCTCCGAATTATGGAATGAACTTGAAAAACTTCGATTATCAGAAAATATGCATGCGAAAATTAATCCTTCTTTCTGTGAATAATTGATGCGGATTGGAAATGGAAAAGAAAAAACAAACATGGATAATAAAATAGAAATTCTGAGGTTTTTCATTGTTCCTTATATTACTGAAAAAGAATCGTTAGATCTTTTATTCAACATAATATATCATGATTTACATACGTCTCTTCACGATTCTTCTTTTTTAACTTTGCATGTTATTTTGACGACCAAAAATGACTTTGTTGATGAAGTAAATGATAGACTTATAGCTCAATTCCCTAAAGACGCCAAGACAATTATTGCGATGGATGAAACTGTTGAACCAAATGATCAGAGCCAGTTTGAGGATTTTCTACATTCATTGACCCTGCTGGTTTGCCTCCTTACAAATTAATCTGAAAGGAAAATTGTCCTGTTATGTTACTACGAAATTTAAATCCTTGTGAAGGTTTATACAACGACACGCGATTGATATGCTGTGATTTTAAGAGTCGTGTTATAAGCACTAAAATTGCGAGCAATGATTTTAAAAATACACATATATTTATTCCGAAAATATCGTTGTTATCTTCAAATGATGAGAAATTACCTATCCCTTTTAAAAGAACACAATTTCCTGTACGCCTATGTTTTGCAATGACGACAAATAAAGTGCAAGGACAAACGTTAGATTATGTTGGTATTTATTTGCGCGAGCCAGTGTTTTCTTATGGCCAGCTAGATGTTCCTTTATCGAGAGCAAAGAGTTCAACTCGTATAAAAATATTAATCTGACCACCTACGGTGGATAACGATGATGATCATTCTACATATACCATAGTATATCATGAAATCATTCAAAAAACCCTCCTATAACTTTGCAGTTTTCTTGTTCATAGTCCTTGATTGATCGTACATTTTTATTTCAATAATTTTCTTGTGGCTTGAAATAATTTCTCAGCAATTTTGTAAGCATTAAATAAGAGTTGGCTTGTGTACCTACAAATCCTTGCTAAACTTTTACTTTTCTGATATGATTTTTTAATGTGCAATATACAAATCAGAATACTTACATTGTGAAACTTTTCAAAGATCAATAAGTGATAAATCTATAAATACAAAGGCTTGTTAATATTTCAACGATTTTCGTTCTACTCTGTGAAGCTAATCTAGCTAATCCTTACATCAAGGAAAAAATTATTTTTTTAACTCCGCATGTGTTCAATTTATACTGTGACACTGCCGGTCCCAAGCCCGGATAAAGGAGAAGGGTTTATTGTCCATTAGTAACAACTTTCTGATCTCTTTCTAGACAATTAAAGCCATTATGGTTGATTAATTGGTTCCTGGTTAGGTATTTTACTTGGTGTTGTCCATGGAGTTATCGAGTCACTTCTCAATAGATTCAAAAGATTTACTGAGAATGGAATGAATAATGAACTAGCATACAAAAAATAATGTAGTGTGCATAACGGGAATTATTTCAAATACCATATCAACAAAGGTCAGTTTTAGAGTTTTACTTTTTCATAATATTATTATGTTGAGCAATCTACTTATGTATTACTATTGTCAAATCACGCTAAAATTGTTATATACACATCTTTTTTCAAATTCAACTAAAAATTGGAGTAAAATATTTTCTCCCTACATAGTATATTGTAACATGAAGATAAAAGCAAATTTATCAATTTGTTTATCTAAATGTTCATGTTTCAAACTACATTTGTTGATTATTTGTATACCTTTTTGGCAGAATCTTCTTCATATTGAGAACCTTTAAGCCATGATAACTCAAGGAAGTGAGATTGGAACTGAAATAAATGACACGGAAGCTATATCAAACTACGGTGATGGTGCAACAATCGTTAAAAAGGCGGCAATGCATTTGCAAAGGTTTCAACCTTCGTTTTTTTAACAATGATTGTATGCTATCAAAAATGAAACTCCAAAAGCATCTGTTTTACTTTTTCATCTTGAATGCACCAAAAAAAGGCCCTCTCTCTTTCTTCTCATCTCTTCATCTTCTTATACAGGTAGGCTTTTTTTTTTTTGCTCAATTTTCCTACTATTCTTTTAGATTTTTCCAAAATTTTATCTACTTTTTGTTAAATCTGTTTCAATATTTGCCCGTTTTTGAATTTTTTTTTAGTTACTATGCATGCTCGTGTTTAGCTGCTATCTTTCTTGTCTTCTGATGATCACTTCGATGATTTATGGTTTGGTTTTGCTTGAGTATCATTGTAGGGATTCTGAAACATAAATAGCAAATTAGCTTCGGAAGTGTCTATTTTCCATTTGTCATACTTGTAGTTTATTGATATTCCTCAATCAAAGTAACGTATGGTGTCAATGATGAAAATGACATCGTCATTACTTATTAAATTTTACGTAGGAGACAATCATTCATCTATGCAGGTTTTATGCTTCTTCTTCTATAGCAGTAAATTTTCTTCATGCTTGGTATTTGGATGGCCCATATTGATTTTTGGGAAATTCCTGGTACCATAAAAGACTTAAGTATTAGTTGTCCTATTTTCCTCTAGGTGTTTTGCTTTTGAAGAATCAACTTTTCCTTTGAGTATTTTCTCTAGAATCTGATAATTTTTTTCATCTGTTACCCTACTCTCTTTCCTTCATTTTCTTTTAGTTCAATGAAGGTGGATTTTTATTAATTTTCCATACAAATAGGCAAGATTATTTTGGATAATCTTTTTCCCATTTAAATGTTTTTTTCAATAACTCACTTGACATTATATGGCAAGCAAAAGTAGAAAAAATACATGAAATACGGAAAGATAACTTACATCAGGTAAATGATAAATTATTTCATATAAGCGCACTTTATTAAATTCTTTTAAAATAAAAAAAAAATCAATCTTGACCCTAGTCCCTAAATCGTTACCCAACTCTAGCCTTGCTCATGCTCGCTATTGGTCTTGTGCTAACTGTTTCTTTCTTCATGTAAGCGCTCGATCTGATTCATACATTCTTCAATTGTTGGATATCTTGTTCTTCAATTTTGTCACAGATTTGATCCAAAGGTGCCGAGTATATTGCTAATATGTTAAAGTACAATCATATCATATCAACTTTAGACTTGCGGTCCAATTTCATTGTATGATAATGTTCAGTTTGTCTCAAAGTGCATCTCTTTCCTAATACGGAGTGTAATCTAACTTACTTGGATTTTAGAGGTATTCAATGAAAATTTAAGATCACTTAATTTAGGATTTAATGGAATTAGAGTATATAACTCCTTCACAGTATAACCTTCTCTCTTGAAAAACTTAGCTTCATGCGTCAACTTTATTTAACTTGTGCGCAGGATGATGAAGCTTGGGGATAACGAAATCAAAACTCTGGTTGCACTATATTTGAACATAAGGTGCTACTATATTTGGTTGAATTCTCCACGTCACTAATCTTAGCCATTCTACATGGAGAATATAGGTCAAAACATTAGTGTGCCTCAAATATTTATCTATCTTCCTTCCATAAGCTTATTTTGTTGCATGGTTTCTGAGCTGGGGTATAACCATGTGCAAAAATAAATAATCTTTCTTCTAAGTTCAGCTTTATTTTTTGCCTTGCAGCTACAACAGCAGAGGTAGCAGCGACATTATGTATAATTTCATGATTATTGTGTATATTACTTTCTTTTATCTATTATCTGATTCCAACACTGATACAATACTTAACATATACTTCATAGGCCTTTTTTACGCACTACCAGATATAGCAACTGGGTATATCTATCCAAGCTTTTGTATCGCAATGTTAACAGTGAGATTCCCTGAAATGTCGGTGAAGGAATCCCATAGAAGGGGCTTCCGAAGATAGGGCAGAACAACCTGCTTTTTTGTGCTTCCATATCTATCTCTGCTGAAGGTAAAATTTCTTCATATGGATGCTTTTTCGATCATTTTACTTCTTTGCAGTTAAATACTTTTATCTTTATAATATGTAACTATTTATCACGTTATGCGAGAATTGAGGCGTCTCACTATGGCGGAAGGAAAAGTAGACAAAGATTCAACCGGAGAAGTTTTGGACCTGGTTCAATTTCGAGATGATTTAACTGAAAAAGTTATTAAAGATAATGACCACGACCGAATTGCTGCAATTAAGTTACTTTTAGTAGGATGATTTTCCTGATTTAATAGGTAAACCCATAACTCATAGCCAATTGGTAAAGATTTCAGAGAAGTTAATATGTTCTTTCTACTTTTGTCAATATACTTTAAAGAAGGAAATGAAAAATTGCTCATCACTTACACGTTCTTTGTTGTGCTCTTTATGTGTCTGACGATATGCTTTAAAGAGTAAGAATGAAAAATTAGCAAGGTGCAAGTGATGATCTATAAACAACAATGTCTTAGTTTAGTTATATGTTTTCCTCCAAACTAGGATGAGGTGCAAATGAGTCAGAGTAGAATCTTACATTTTACTGAACTAGAATTTAGTGATAGAAATATATAAATGAAGAATGTTTTACTTTTACAACTAAAGATTTTTATACTTTTAGTGTCAGCAAACAATGCTTCAGTGTCAGCTTCTAATTTCATTAGTTAAATCTACTTTTATTTTTCATATGATTTCTTTTGCCATCCAGGGGTTCCTTTATTTGGATTCTGTCAGTTGTATTTCTCTAAGTTCTTTGTGGCTTGACCAACAGGTACTATTTCTTCATATGATTTATGAAGTTACTTCTAGTATATTTTATTTGTGGTTGTTTTTATGTAGTAATTTGATTTTCAATGGTAAAAGATCTGTGCTGCTTATGCTGTTTTCAAAGTGTAGTTTACACTTGATTAGTCAATTCCATCTTAGGCTTAATGTTTAACTGTACGTGCGTTCTTGAAATATCTTAATCGTTTCAACTTGCTAAAGATTGATTTAATTAGCTTTCACGTATACTTATTTTAATATCTTTGCTCTCTTAATTATAGGCACAATGTTAAACATTTTATTTAGAAATAGTTTGATAAACTTGAATAGGAAAGAAAAATGTACGATATGAATTATGGGGCAGTTAAATATATTGATGCTTTTTCCTTATAACATTTGGTCAAGCACTTGAAATTTGTTGGTTGCATGTTTTTGAACCTTTGCCTTCTACATTTTGGCAAATAATTTTTTTTTTAGGTCATAAGTTTCGCAATTTACTTGGTTAATCATAGAGGAAAATTTACAGTCAACCACTGCAGTTCTAAAATAACATATTCTAACTTGTAGTATATCAATTCTTCTCCAACTTCACGCCTCTCTATTGGCAATCACTGTTTTACCCCTTAAAGCTGGACAAAACTAAATCTTGAGAGCAGAAGTCAGAAAAAGTGTGAGAATCACTTTATTATATTCATACTCATTCGGCGCCTAAAAAGTTGATAGTCATCGAACCTATAACAGTATGGTAATGCATTTAATTTTTTTTTTTCAATTTCAGATGTTAAGATTACAAGAATTGGCGGATTAATTGAGGCTAGAACTGTACATTGCTCAGCTGTCGAGTAGATGGAACACTATTCCGTTGCATTAGAACACTTGAAAAACAACAGTAATATAATGGGCCCGTGCGATAGCACCGACAATCTTCATCTAGTATATATAAGCGAAGGGAGACGTAAGTATAGAGATCAATAGAGGCAGCGATGGCAGTTGATCCCTGAACCACTGCGTGTTCCCCTGTTAATATTATTTTCGCTGGAGCTCTTGTTCTCACCTCCATTTCTCTCTCCGACTACTTGAGTGTGTTTTTAATGTGTATATGCGTGTGTGTGAGTGTTTATGTACGTATTGAGCTGGTCCTCAATCACCTGGCGACTGCTTTTGGCTGCTGTGGCTGAGTGTTGGCACAACTGCACACATTCCAATTCTCTTTGATCCCTCGTTTTGCTGTTTCACTAACCACTGTCATTGTTGTGCGTGGATAACATTACTCTTCTTTGGTACAATTTCATTTCATTGCAGAATCTATTTCCTAACTAATTTTATAATTAGGCACAACGGCAATATGAAGAAAAAAATTTAACTTATATACACGATAATATGATTTTATTTTTTTGCACTTCCCTATAATTTGATAATCCCATCATTCCATATTATTTGGTGTTTTTACCTTTTCATTTGATCCAAAATAACTTGTTTTTATATAATCAAGAAGATATTAATTTTAGTTCTCAAATTTACTCTTATTACTTGTCATGTACCTCAAATCCCTATGCTCTTTAAACTTATCAACTTAGAAAAATGCAAATTTAATTTATTAACTTAGTCAAAACCCTTCTTAGTTTCTAGGAGTAAATAGTTTTTTAAGAGGTGTGCCAAAAACAAAACACCAAATAATATGGATCGGAGGAAGTATGTTATAATAGTAAACAATTTGAATTCGTTAAATGGTGTAAGTTGCTATACTGTTTGATGTAAGAAATTTCAGTTAGAAATATTTTTTACTCCTAAAACAATTACAGCAAAAAATATTTAACCGAACAAACGATTTCATTGAAAGCGAGTGAATTGTACTACAATTTTTAATTCGTATAACTAATTACAGGAGCTATTAGCGCAAATGTACAAAGCGTTAGTTGATACATTACGAGTACATAAAAGTAGTAACACTTTTTTCACTTGGGGAAAAATACGGGTAATTGGTTTTACTTGGTCGGATGACTATTGCTTCATTTTGGCATGGCATCAATATTTATCTTTCATTTTCTCTTTATATCTCTTTTCTTCTTCCCTCATGGAAATTATTCCACTTAAGATTGGAGGATTCAAAAAATTTAAAAAACTATTCCGCTCCTGTTTTCGATTTAATGATATTAAGGTGAAGGAAAATTAGGCCAAACTCTCAAACTCCAAAAAAGACACACTTTAGCTTTCATCATTGAACATTTTTTTTTTGTATGCCAAATTAGAAAGAAAAGAAAAAGAGAAACGTAAAATTTCTTTTGAAAAGGAAACAAAAAAAAGACGAAAGACGAATGTAATCAGTGACGAAATCAGAAAATTCAATAAGGATATTCAAAATTTGAATACGTTTTGTCAGTGGACTATGCAAGGGTGTTAAAAGTCTATTTTTTAATAATAACAAGTACTAATATTTTATCTTATACATGATATAAATTTTCGACAAAGAGTGTTCAATTGACCATTTTGGACCACGCATGGCTTCGCCCCCGAATGTAATCATACTATTATGATGTAGAAATATAGATTGTAAACATATGTTTCAATTAAATGTTATGTAAAAATACATTTAACAAATTATTATATTAAACTTTTGACCTTGTTCAAACAATCAATTAACATAGTATTTTGTTTAATTTTATACTCGGTAAAAGATTATTGCAAAATCGCGAGGAGTCTAGCTTAAATCATGTCGTGACATGTGTATACGGTAAAAATCGGTCTCAAAAGATGGATGAATTATGTAGTGACACATGTCAAGAATGACCATTCAGTGGTGACTCAACCATGGTGACATCGGATACAAACCTGTGACCGGATAAGAAGCAAGTCAAGATATGTCCATTACAAAAATGTTACAGAAGACCCCAAGATCCTCAAGCCTTTATTAGGCTTTATTACCCGTTATCACCTTTTAATTATCTTTTATTGCAAACATTAATATTGGTAATAAGGCCACATTTTATAGATCATGCACCCCATAGCTCTAGTATAAATAGAGGTTTTCATTCTATTATAAGGGGGAGGAAATCATATAGCAAAACATCATACTTACTTTGTTCTCTGTATTCTTTTGTTCTGAATTCGAAGTGTTCTTAAAGGCTGAGTATTCAACCGGAGTCATCCTTATAGAGAGATTCCTCCGAGTTCTTTAGCCTATGCTTTTCTTCTCTTCAATTGTTCTTATCTTTATCACTTTTGCTCTTCATTATTTTATTTTTTTGAATCAATTTAATTCACGTATCTATAAAGCACGCTAGAAAGTCAACTGTGTTATTTTATGGGTAAACAGTTTGGCGCCCGCTCCGTGGGGCTTAGACAATTGTGGTAATATTTTGATCTATTCATCTCTTACTAACGTACTTTGAAGCTTTTCTGTTGTAAGTATAAAACAGTTATGGCACCCAATGATGTCAACAACTTGCTCAATGTTGGAACAAACAACAACGACGAGCCCGTAGACAATCTCCATGATAAAAATCAACAGGATGGTTGAACCAGTGAAACCCATCTCGATGGGAATGAGTCAACTACTAAACAGGTAGAAAGAAATACTCGACAGGCAATGAGTCCTACCCCTGATGATATGGATGATGAACCCGTTACCGATATTGTTAAAGTTTTGAGAGCACGGCAAAGGAAAATCATGAATCATCTCTCAAGACAAGACCAGATAATGACTGAGCTCCAACAAGCACTATCGGTGGCTTCAAATAATTTCAACAGTGGAGTTCGAGCCCCTCCTAGTGTGCATATAAATCAAATGGCACCAAGAAACAATAACACCATTACCAGGGGAGAGTTTAGATCAAACAACAACCAAGTAGGTGGTATATGTAGTGGATCTGGAAATGAAAACAACGTAGACGATTCTTTCAAGACCAAGCTCATGAGGTTCATGATGGATATAAAGGCTCGAACGAATCATAATGCTAAAGAATTTCATGCTTGGATAGATCATATTCCGGGAGAACCTCCGGTCATGAAGGACCCGGATTCGAAGAAGTACATACAGTTGCCATTCAAAACCAATGCGGCTCCAGAGTTTATTCCAAAGAGATTCAAGATGCGGATATTTTAAAATACGATGGAACATCGGATCCACAGGAACACATCACAACCTACACCACAACTGTGAAAGGAAATAATTTGGCTCCACATGAGATCAGATCGGTTTTACTAAAGAAATTTGAGGAAACCCTAATAAAAAGGGCTTTAACATAGTATTCACTATTACGTGAACACTCAATTGATTATTTTGAAATAATTGCAAATAGAAAGTCCAAGCTAGGAAAGCAGACTTATTAAAAATCGCTCAATGAGACTCAAAGTTGCTAGGAGAGTTCGTGATCTGATTCCAAAAGGAGAGAATGATGTTGTCGGCAGTGACGGATGAATGGGCGGCAGAAGCATTTACTGTCACGACCCAAATCCAAAACCCGGTCATGATGGCGCCTCTCGTGAAGACAAGGCCAGCCAATTAAGAACCATAACTCATTTTAAGCAGTTAATATAGTACTTACATATTTTAATAATAGCGAATTGCGAAAATATAACTAACCATCCCAACAACAGCCCAAACCGTGGTGTCACGATGTCATGAGCAACTAATGAAAATCCTAATAGTAAGATTACTATTACAATAACTTTGGCACAATTGTTTGAAGAAAGTGGAAACAACAAGATAAAAGAGATACGGGGCTGCGGACGCCAACTGCTACCTCGTAGTCTCGGAAACACCGCTCTGACCGTCGTAGTCAATGCCTCGGAGCGAAATCAATAACGCCTGAATCTGCACACATGGTGCAGGGAGTAATGTGAGTACTTCCAACTCAGTGAGTAATACATATAAATAATGACCGAAAGTAAGGAAACACGTAGAGCACAAGGCAATGCATAATGAAGCAGTAAAACCATTACTTGAAAACAGTAAATCAGTAAGAAATCATTCAAAAATCTTCCCAGCTCTGGTTACCAGTTGCCATTGTTACCAACTGTAACATCCCTGGGCTCAGTATCATTTAAAAGAGAAAAATCTCCCCAGCTCTGGTTACCAGTTGTCATTGTTACCAACTGTAACCTACAGTTGTCATTGTTACCAACTGTATTATCCCTGGGCTCAATATCAATCTCACAGCTCTGGTTACCAGTTGTCATTGTTACCAACTGTAACATACAGTTGTCATTGTTACCAACTGTAATATCTCTGGGTACCCTGCGCTCACTGGGGGTGTACAGACTCCGGGAGGGGTCCCTTACGGCCCAAGCGCAATATCAAGCCACCTCGTGGCATATATGTAGGCCCTCGTCCTCATATCAATCAAGCCACCTCGTGGAGTACATCAAGTATCTCAGGCCCTCGGCCTCATATCACTCAGCAAAACCTCACATTTGGCCCTCGGCTGCACTCAGTCAGAAAATCATCACATGCCCCTCGGGCATAGTAAAATAATAGTTCTTAACCCAAAAATATCATTTAAATATCATTTAAATCTCAAAACTGAGTAAAAGTAGCTGATTTGTAAAACAGTGGAAGAACAACATGACTGAGTTCAAGTATGAATCAAAACAGTGAGTAAACGGTGATAAATACCCCTGAAGGGTTCAAATAACAGGCACGAAGCCCAAATATGGCAATCAGCCCCAATCATGATGATACAAATAAGTTTCAATCAATTAAGTAGTAAAAAAATCATCAATCGGGACGGACCAAGTCACAATCCCCGGTAGTAAACAACCCCATGCTCATCATCGAGCAAGTGCCTCACCTCAATATAGCACTATGATGTGCAAATCCGGGGTTTCAAACCCTCAGAACATCATTTACAATTACTACTCACCTCGAACCGGCTATATTTCTAGCCCACGACGCCTTTGCCCTTCGAATTAGCCTCCACGTGCGTCGAATCTATCCAAATTCAGAACAATTACGTCACAATATGTTGAGGGAATAAAGCCCACGCGAAAACAATCAATAAATACTAAGAAATCCCAAAATTAGCAAAACCCCGAGCCCGGGGCCCACTTCTTGAAGTTAATTTTTTTTTACATCAACGGGTTCCTTATCTCCCAACGAGTTCACCCATACAAAAATTATCAAATTCCGACATCGGATTGGCTTTCATATATTAAATTTTCGTTCTTGGAAGATTTGGTAAAAAAATCTGATTTTCTTCCATGGATTCATGGATTCATGATGTAAATGAGTATGGAATCATGATCTATGAAGGATTTATGATAAAGAACACTTACCTCCTTTAAATTTGTGGAAACCCCCCTAAAAATCGTCCAAACCGAGCTCCCCCAACTCTATTTTTGTCAAATGGCCAAAACCCCCCGTTTTTATAGTGTTTTCTGCCTCGGGCGCCATAGGTGGCGCTGGTTCCAGTAGCTAAAAAATTCCTGGCGCAGAAATAGGCATAACTTTCTCATACAATGTCAGAATTGGACGATTCTTTTTGCTATGACTCCGAAATTTCGATACGGATCTAATGCTTTAATTAAAACTGAATTTGGAGCCCATTTGCGTAATATGATACCCCTTATTCTTGAAGAAACGACATTGACACATTCTTGAAATGCCCAAGTTAAACTCCATCAACCATCCAAAATCCATTCGAGGCCCTCGGGACTTCAACCAAATATATCAACAAATCTTAAAACATCATATGGACTTAGTCGGGGCCTCAAATCACATCAAACAACGCTAAATGCACGAATCATACCCCAATTCAAGCCTAATGAAACTAACAAATTCCAACTTCTACATTCGATGCCGAAACCTATCAAATCGAGTCCGATTGACCTCAAATTTTGCACACAAGTCATAAATGACATAACGGATCTATGAAGATTTTCAGAACTGGATTCCGACCCCGATATCAAAAAGTTAACTCCTCGGTCAAACTTTCCAAAAATCTTATATTTTCCAACATTCGCCAAAATGTGTTGAATTGTCCTACGGACTTCCAATTTCAAATCCGGACATACGCCTAAGTCCGAAATCACCATACGAAGCTATAGCAACTCGCGGAATCCCATTCCGACCCTCGGATCAAAATCTCGCCTACAACCGAAAATCGCCAAATTACTAACTCCACCAATTCAAGCTTAATTCTACACCGGACCTCCAAAACCAATTCTGATCACACTCCTAAGTCATAAATCACCTCCCGAAGCTAACCATCGGAACTCACATCCGAGCCCTCTAACTCACAAATCAACATCCGGTTGACTTTTCCAGCTTAAACCTTCTTAAAAGAGACTAAGTGTCTCATTTCTTGCCAAACTCACTCCTAACGCAAACTACTCAACTCGATCACATAAAACATAGATAATGAAGCATAATGAGACGAAAAATAGGGAAAACGGAGCAGTAACTCACGAGACGACTAGCCGGGTCGTCACATTCTCCCCCACTTAAACATACGTTCGTCCTCGAACGTGCTAAGGAGTATTCCGAGGACATTAAATTTCTATGTGTATTATTACACACACTTGCGGGCGATTCTACCTCACCGTAAATTTCACATGGATCCGACGACGCCTTCTCAATTGAAGATTATTTCTTTTATCCATATTTATAAACTTCAAAACCAAATTTCTCACAGCCCAATTAACTCAATACAGCGTGTTAGTCTCAACCGGCTGTAGCAACTCGTGCTTGCGCGCCTATTATATGTATGACCATAACCACGTCTCTGGTCATAATAGTTGTTCATAATTAATTCCAGCATCGTCATTTAACCTCAGTTTAACCAAAACCTCATTTCAAATTTTCACAACTCTGACAGTAATTCACGAGGCATGAAGACCTCATAATTATTTACTTGAATTAACGAGTCACATTTAACGCCAATTGGACACTCCCCTTGTAGGTTAAAACTCAATAATTACACCACGAATATGGCTAAATGTGCACAGAAATACATAGAAGAATTATCAAATAAGCCTAACAGGCATGGCTCCCTATCAGTACTATAGTACAAATTTAATTTAACAGAGGGAGAATTTAAAACACATAAATTTTCATCACAAGGATCTCGTCCTTATATAACTTCCACCGCGGCTCATAGCCCAGTTTAAGCTTTTCACATTATATTAAAAATGCGAGGATCTCGTCCTCAACTCTGAATCACAAGTAATATGCACTCGTGCCAACCGAAATCTATCCATTTCTCCTTTAAAAATAATTTCCAAATCACAGCACATAATGAACTCCCATACCGGTAGGGCATATAATTCATAAATCTTTAATCAATTATCCCGAAATTACATGAAAACCCACTGTAGTGAGTAACAGAAAGTCACTTTTGGGCTCATAGCCCTCAATAGTGTACAAAACAAAAATGATAGACACGGCTAAGACCATCAAAATCTCCCAACAGGGATAAACACAGTAGTAGAGTGCAAATTTACAAACTCACCATATAAGTCGATTGCCCATAATAACCTCCTCCGACCACAATAGCTGAAATTTCAGGAATCTGGTGCCCGCAACACATCTCATGACACATATAAATCCTGTTCCAAATCTCGCAATACTGTCACGACGAAAGAGACGTGTAGAAATTCATAGCCACCTACCGAATCAGTAATTCATGGAGTCTCTCATCCTGTCAAGTACCATTACCTCATTCTGAACTGAATAACGATATTTCCTTTTCATGTGCCTTATATAAATCTGATTACATAGATTTCAGCTACAATAATCTCGTCTCACCTGGTGCAAGCTGCTCATGCAATAAATCGCCTCAAACACCGACTCAACTCTCATATGGCGCCATTAATGCGCCGACAAGCTACAATTTGAACATGTGACATAAAGAGGAACAAACTCTGGAAAAGAATTATCCAGCCCGCGTAACGAATAAAACGGTCGAACAGATGTTACGAACCCTTCTCAGAGGATGAGAAACAAAATACGTAGGAATAGATACAGGGGATCGTACTCTACATAACACTATTGCGGCATGCAACCCGATCCAAACATGACACCGTTGGGCCGTACAACCCGATCCAAACATGATACCGTTACACGAGATTAAAAGGATTTCTCATAACCCCTGAACTATTAGTAGAATGAATACTTCATTGGCTAGAACCCCTTTCACTCAGCTCATTTCAGAAGAACCATGGCAACACGCAACTGAATTCCCATAACCACAGAAAATACAAACCTCAAGTTGTGGTCTCAACCATCATGACTCTTCCGGAGTCCATTCACACAACAAGGCCATTCGAATCAAATATCTCCCAAATCAATCAAGTCATGGTGGCTATCGGACCTGCACACACAACCACATACCGCATGAAAAACTTCACACGTCGAAGGAACTGATCATTGCCACCATCACACCGATTCGACCATTACTAACTGACCCAACTTCTTTCAATTTTACTCTTGACCTGACTTAGAAATATAATAGCTCCATTCACAACATAAAGAACTCAATTCGCACTCACCTCGAGTGAACCGAATCGCGAGACCACATCGTCTCAATATTCATGAACCATCTCATACCCTCCTTATGTGCTCAATAATATCTCAGACTGGTACACCCATTTTGCAAGACCTTCTGCGAATCCGAAGCTATTTCTTCCTTTCCTCCAATACTGCACCGTATACCCGATGGTAACATAGAATATTCCAAGTTTCGTTTGCAATCCACTGTGAAGAATCGATCCTTAACCACACATCGGATCCGAAATCTTTAGGCACTGCACTTTAATTCTTGAATCCACTTAGGACCAATATCGAGAGTCAGTCACTCTGACCTAGTCCTGAAGATAACCAACTCCAACACTCTACTAGCACATGACAACCTCTCGAAGAAGCAACCGACTGCGCTCTTTTCCATGTACATCACGTCCACAAAACATAAGCTCTGAGTCTCCCCAAAAACCTGAACATGCATCGATAGCACTGAATATAACACTCGCCCATCTGGTTCTTTACTGAATTACCCCTAATACTTCCTTTTTCTTAGTCATAAGTAATCCGCCAACGTACCGATAACCAGAAACCGCACAGGCAGACAACCACGTGATCCAATTGTAAATGGTGGGGCTCCTCCCACTTAGCTCTAAGCCACCGTCACATAATGTAGAGCCCACGACGATTCCTCCATTCTCAATTACCATGATCTCGCATCATTAACCCGACGGACTTCTCGAAGTCTTTGTTAAGCTTTTCATGAACATCCTGGATCACAAGTCATAGTCACACACTCGACCTCTTACTGGGTAGCAAATAATATACCTCGTATAAGCTTCATTAACATCACGCCACCGCTAATCTGCCAATAGGAGATAACCTATCGGTGGAATTCCTTACCGACACCTTCTAATGACGCTGCACTGGGTACAACTACCCCTTAGGCACCATTTCACAGCACCATGCCCCCGAGGAAAAATCCAAGAAGACCGTAACATCGACGAACCATAATGCGTTCAAGCAAGGACGACGACACCGCATCACCTTGAAAATTCCATCATGCTTGAAAATATCTAGTCTTGTTACTTCATCAACCAAACATGGACATCTATAGTCCGACTGCCTTTCCTTCGCTAGAATTAAATGCTGAACCTCTAAATCATACACTGAGAAATCCTCCTTTTGAGTCATTCACTGCCGTTCCATATATAAGCACTCTACCATTTCACCAACATTGTATGACAACAACGCATAGACATCGTAGCAACTCTTGCATGGTCTCTAAACCATAGAAGATATAGATATTAAGCTGGAACATAAGAACATCCTTCCACAAGACAGCGATAATAGCCTGCCCGAACACGCATCTCACACCACGTCTGTAGTACCACTACAACTCTTCGACGCCCAATTGATAACAAGCGCTTTGCGCGGCATAAGATTGAGTAGGAAGGAAATAAAGACATAAGCCTCAATAGAATCAAACCGCACGATAAGAATATCAAGAATATGAAGTTTTTCCTAAAAGGTTCTCCAGCCTCTCAAAGATAAATACAGACGTCTCCGTACCGATCCGCGAGACTCTACTAAACCCGCTCATGACTCGTGAGACCTATGTAACCTAGGCTCTGATACCAAGCTGTCACGACCCAAATCCCAAACTCGGTCGTGATGGCGCCTCTCGTGAAGACAAGGCCAGCCAATTAAGAACCATAACTCATTTTAAGCAGTTAATACAGTACTTACATATTTTAATAATAGCAAATTGCGGAAACATAACTAACCATCCCAACAACAGTCCAAACCGGGGTGTCACGATGTCATGAGCAACTAATGAAAATCCTAATAATAAGATTACTATTACAATAACTCTAGCACAATTGTTTGAAGAAAGTGGAAACAACAAGATAAAAGAGATACGGGGCTGCGGACGCCAACAGCTACCTCGTAGTCTCTGAAACACCGCTCTGACCGTCGTTGTCAATGCCTCGAAGCGGAATCAATAACGCCTGAATCTGCACACATGGTGCAGGGAGTAATGTGAGTACTTCCAACTCAGTGAGTAATACATATAAATAATGACTGAAAGTAAGGAAACACGTAGAGCACAAGGCAATGCATAATGAAGCAGTAAAACCATTACTTGAAAACAGTAAATCAGTAAGAAATCATTCAAAAATCTTCCCAGCTCTGGTTACCAGTTGCCATTGTTACCAACTGTAACATCCCTGGGCTCAGTATCATTTAAAAGAGAAAAATCTCCCCAGCTCTGGTTACCAGTTGTCATTGTTACCAACTGTAACCTATAGTTGTGATTATTATCAACTGTATTATCCCTGGGCTCAGTATCAATCTCACAGCTCTGGTTACCAGTTGTCATTGTTACCAACTGTAATATCTCTGGGTATCCTGCGCTCACTAGGGGTGTACAGACTCAGGGAGGGGTCCCTTACGGCCCAAGCGCAATATCAAGCCACCTCGTGGCATATATGTAGGCCCTCGTCCTCATATCAATCAAGCCACCTCGTGGAGTACATCAAGTATCTCAGGCCCTCGGCCTCATATCACTCAGCAAAACCTCACATTTGGCCCTCGGCTGCACTCAGTCAGAAAATCATCACATGCCCCTCGGGCATAGTAAAACAATAGTTCTAAACCCAAAAACATCATTTAGATATCATTTAAATCTCAAAACTTAGTAAAAGTGGCTGATTTGTAAAACAGTGGAAGAACAACATGACTGAGTTCAAGTATGAATCAAAACAGTGAGTAAACGGTGATAAATACCCCTGAAGGGTTCAAATAACCGGCACGAAGCCCAAATATAGTAATCAGCCCCAATCATGATGATACAAATAAGTTTCAATCAATTAAGTAGTAAAAAAATTATCAATCGGGACTGACCAAGTCACAATCCCCGGCAAGTGCCTCACCTCAATATAGCACTACGATGTGCAAATCCGGGGTTTCAAACCCTCAGAACATCATTTACAATCACTACTCACCTCGAACCAGCTATATTTCTAGCCCACGACGCCTTTGCCCTTCGAATTGGCCTCCACGTGCGTCGAATCTACCCAAATTCAGAACAATTACGTCACACTATGTTGAGGGAACAAATCCCACGCGAAAACAATCAATAAATACTAAGAAATCCCAAAATTAGCAAAACCCCGAGCCCCGGGCCCACTTCTCGAAGTTCAAAATTTTTTACATCAACGGGTTCCTTATCTCCCAACGAGTTCACCCATACAAAAATTATCAAATTCCGACATCGAATTGGCTTTCAATCTTAAATGATGTAAATGAGTATGGAATCATGATCTATGAAGGATTTATGATAAAGAACACTTACCTCCTTCAAATTTGTGGAAACCCCTCTAAAAATCGTCCAAACCGAGCTCCCCCAACTCTATTTTTGTCTAAATGGCCAAACCC
The DNA here is from genome assembly GCA_002018475.1 of Nicotiana obtusifolia. Classification (NCBI taxonomy): domain Eukaryota; kingdom Viridiplantae; phylum Streptophyta; class Magnoliopsida; order Solanales; family Solanaceae; genus Nicotiana; species Nicotiana obtusifolia. The sequence continues at coordinate 47,269 of MCJB01025424.1, read as the reverse complement.
CCCCGTTTTTATAGTGTTTTCTGCCTCGGGCGCCACAGGTGGCGCCGGACGCTGCCTGTGGCGCTGGTTCCAGTAGCCACAAAATTCCTGGCACAGAAATAGACATAACTTTCTCATACGATGTCCGAATTGGACGATTCTTTTTGCTATGACTCCGAAATTTCGATACGGATCTAATGCTTCAATTGAAACTGAATTTAGAGCCTATTTTCATAATATTATACCCCTTATTCTTGAAAAAATGACATCGACACATTCTTGAAATGCCCAAGTTAAACTCCATCAACCATCCAAAATCCATTCGAGGCCCTCGGGACTTCAACCAAATATATCAACAAATCTTAAAATATCATATGGACTTATTCAGGGCCTCAAATCACATCAAACAACGCTAAATACACGAATCATACCCCAATTCAAGCCTAATGAAACTAACAATTCCAACTTCTACATTCGATGCCGAAACCTATCAAATCGAGTCCGATTGACCTCAAATTTTGCACACAAGTCATAAATCACATAATGGACCTATGAAGATTTTCAGAACTGAATTCCGACCCCGATATCAAAAAGTCAACTCCTCGGTCAAACTTTTCAAAAATCTTCTATTTTCCAACATTCGCCAAAATGCGTTGAATTGTCCTACGGACTTCCAATTTCAAATCCGGACATACGCCTAAGTCTGAAATCACCATACGAAGCTATAGCAACTCTCGGAATCCCATTCCGACCCCCGGATCAAAATCTCGCCTAACAACCGGAAATCGCCAAAATACTAACTCCACCAATTCAAGCTTAATTCTACATCGGACCTCCAAAACCAATTCCGATCACACTCCTAAGTCATAAATCACCTCCCGAAGCTAAACGAACCATCAGAACTCACATACGAGCCCTCTAACTCACAAGTCAACATCCGGTTGACTTTTCCAACTTAAACCTTCTTAAAAGAGACTAAGTGTCTCATTTCTTGCCAAACTCACTCCTAACGCAAACTACTCAACTCGATCACATAAAACATGGATAACGAAGCATAATGAGACGGAAAATGGGGAAAACGGAGCGGTAACTCACGAGACGACTAGCCGAGTTGTCACATTTACCAAGGGTCTCAATCCTTTAAGCTCCGATGCCTCAAAAAAATTGAAGGAGAGTTTGATAGAATTTCAAGCAACAACGTGGACAAATGTTCATAATAGGTACGAGTCAAAGATTCGCGTAGAAGATGATCAGGTAATTATATCGACATCTTCTACAGCCCGGAACCAAGGTCAACAGAACTTTGATCGGAGGCATTCTAGACACCAGTTTTAACCATATCGATTATGATCATGGATTGATAAGAGGTAGGAGCATTCCCATAGTGAATCGCAAGAAAATAACTTCGATGAAAGATAATACCATCTACGAATGCTGGGGACTGTTGCATCAAAGCAGCGAAAACTGCAACAATAATTACCGGATGTTTCTGAAGATGTCTCCGGAATAGTGACAAAAAAAGGCACTGAGCCCAAAGACATCATGTTCGTACATGATACTAGAGATAGCCCAAACTGAATCCGAAATAATGAAAAGGACTGGGATTGCCAGATCAGCCCCGGAAAAAAAAAAAGAAATAAAAGAAATTAGAATCAAGAACCGGCTAGACCCAGTAAATATCAGTCTAGTCACAATTTTTTTGCATTGTATTTTTGTTCATTCCCTGCTGTCACAAATGCAAAGTTGTAAACTTGTATACGTTCAAGTAATGGAATGAAGCAAAACTTGCACCTTCTAAAACATTCTCGTATATGTTTGAATGAACAAAATCATTTTTAAAATTTGCTCATACTTAAAAGCAAATAAGGATTACGGATATGAACAATTGTGCACATATGAACAGGGGACATCCACTTCATAAGCACCATAAACATAAGGCCTCTCTCTAATAAAGTCATCCAATCAAATGGCTAAAGGTCGAATGCCTTATTTCCCTATCATAAAATTAACCGAATGCATTAAATTTTTTAACTTTATCAAAACCACAAGTACAAAATTCCTGGTCATTAACATCCCCGGTACTAATGCTATGGGGATATAAAAGTTTTGGGTACAACTAAAAACCCAAGAGTAAAAACTCAAAGATTAACAATTTTGAGTGAATAATAAAAATCAGAGATCAATCTTTCTGTGGTAGTGGTACTTTTTCAGTACCAATCAATCTTTGATGAAAGAAAAATAGGTGGCTAAGTTATCATCTGAATTCTTAAGTTCTGCACTCTTTTTCCCTTCGCTCAGAATTTGTCCCGGTTGAATTTTTCGGCAAGATTTTTTGTGAGGCAATGGCAAGGGTAGAAAGGATAAAATCTTCCACTTCTCGGTCACATCACAATGAGTAGTCAGAAAATGGGGGGACTATCTGTATACGGTATAAATCAACATCAAAATATGGGTAAATTAGGAAGTGACACGTGTCAAGAATGACCAGGCACGGCGACTCAACTATGGCGACACCGGATACAAACTTGTGACCGGATAAGAAGCAATTCAAGATATGTCTGTTAGAAAAACGTTATAGAAGACCCTAAGATTTCTCCGGTCTTTATTAGCCTTTATTGGGGTTTATTATCCTTTATCACCTTATAATTACCTTTTATTACAGCATTAATAATGATAATTAAGGGGTCACAATTTATAGATCATGCCCCCCATAGCTCTAGTATAAATAGAGGCTTTCATTCTATTGTATGGGGGAGGAAATCATATAGCAAAATGTCATACTTACTTTTTTCTTTATATTCTTTCGTTCCAAATTCGAAGTATTCTTAAAGACTGAGTATTCACATCGGAGTCATCCTCATAGAGAGATTCCTCCGAGTTTTTAAGCCCAGGCTTCTCTTCCCTTTAATTGTTCTTATCTTAATCACTTTTGCTCTTCATTATTTTATTTTTCGGATCAATTTAATTCACGTGTCTATAAACCACGTTACAAATTCAACTTTACTATTTTACGGGTAAACGACATGCAAATTACAGTTGCTCCTGCATACAGGTAAAATCGGGGACAAAAGTTACCCCCAATTTCCCGGTAAAGAAATCAGAGGGCGACCCGATATGACCTCAATTATGCCGAGGGCATCCATACCTCAGAGCCTGGGGAGCACAAAAGGTGCACCCGATACCGGACATGGCCGATCATCGGGTTCGAGCAGAGTGAAGGGCCGAGACTAGGGGAAAGACGGTTAGATGCGATAAGCGGGGAGTTGTAATATCCACCCTCAACCGGATGTTACGGTGCAACTTTTCCCTACATCAACTGCATATCAACATTTATTGGAAGCAGAAGATTTTTTACCTTATTTAGACTTGTACTAGGGTTGAAACACCCCTATTCTATAAAAGGGAGAAACTTTTCATTTTAAAACCATTGTTGGCATGCATATCAAGGCAATAAAGTTGATTTTTGTTCTTCATATATTGTTCAAAGTGTTCTTCGGCTGCTTGTTTATTAAGTTGTAACCGAGCTTGTTCCGAAGGCAGAACCGGGGCCGATTCAAAACGTTCATTACAAGGCTAGACTTATTCATCCACTGCATTTGGTTTGATCACTTTGATTTACTTTAATCCCATTATTTATTGTTCTTAGTTCATTCGTGTTAAATTAAATTACATATCCTTTAACCGTGTATAAATTCAATTTTTACTCATTTTAAGGGTAAACAATTTGGCGCCCATCGTGGGGCTAAGGATAATAGTTGCGATTTAATAATCTCCATTACACACCCTATTTTACACTTTCTCTTTGAAGTTTGATTTCAGGTTAATCTAAAAATGTCAAATTCTCAGTCTGTTCACTTGAATGTTAATGCCGAGTCAGGCCACCACGGTGAAAACAACAATGTGGTACCGAGCAATGACGTACCCTATGTTGATCCTAATCCCTGACCATGTCGATGCTAACTCACAAGTTGCCATCAACATCAACCTTCCAACTGATCCCGAAAGTAGTATTCGCGGGGCTCCCCGACCATCAGCTCGAGAAGCACCCGAAGGGGAAGGTGATGAAGTTAGCTTATGATTAATTTTTGAAATGTTGCAAGCTCAACAATCAACAATAGCACAGCTACAGACCCAACGTCATGCCTAGAACAGGACCGAGCCTGAGCGGGTTAGAGAAAATGCTCGAAGAGATGAACAGATTGCCGTGGAACCAGATGAGTTTGAGCTCGAGAAACATTCAAGGATATGAAAATGCTCGAAGCGCTAACAAAGCGGGTGGAGTTTAGTGAGAAAAACATAGAAGCCAAATGACAAAAAAGTGGAAACTTAACAATTCAACGGTCAGTCAGATCTCGAGAGCGCCTCCAATATTGAAAGGGCCGGATTCCAAAAACTTTATTCAAAAACCTTCCCCCTCCCCCCAGATCAGTTATAAATACAGATCAGTAGTCTTGATCAAGAGGCACAGGTTGATAACTTCAAATGGAGCATTCAAAGAATATTGACAGAGATTTAGAGCAACAACTTCACAGCTGAGGCTCTTACAGGTACTACTAGGGATGTCAGACTACAAATTAGAGTTTCTAAAGCATTGACAGGGTTACAAATTCTCAATCTATAATAGAGCTTCTAAGAACATCAACAAGATCACAAATTAGCAGACTGTAATTATAACTTCTAAGGATATTAACAAGATCATAAGTTTATAAATCCAATTAGTGCTCTTAAGAGTACTTAAAAGAATCTCAAACATCAATTCTACTTAACTTTAAGAATTAATGACATATTCACTTCTTTTAAGAGTTTTTAACTTCAAACTAATCCTATTAAAATAAAGCAGGTTATTATATCCAAGCAGTAGTAACAAAAGGGGGTTTCTTTGAAGTCCACAAGCTAAGTCTAGTATACCTAAGAGAACTTAGTAAGGTTTCAAAGCAGTGTGGGCATGTATATAGTCATGAAGGACAAACAGAGACACTGGATAACACAACTAAACACAGGATCACAAACACACAAAGGGCATTTAGCAGAGATCATATCATGGGGGTACTACTAATAGTGCCATCGTGGGAGGTCCAAGAAAAGGATAAAGATATCATCATATTAAGGGAAACATGCTAAGCATGTTTGGGATTGGGTTTCAAGTACAAAGCGATCTTAGCAGCAGTGTTCTAAATGAACAAATGTGTTACCAAAACTTCAGTATATTTCATCAACTCTTCAAAACTTAAATTCCATGTAAAGCAATCTCAGAATCATACACAATGTAGCATAAAGATCCAACTAACTCAAGATATGCCTACTTAAATGGTCATGAGTTCAATCAAGTAATTGATAGAATCACAGAGATATATTAGAGAGGTAAGAATAGATTCGAAGGTCATAAGCTAATGCATCAATATCATAATAACAATCTGACTCTCAACAGATAATAGAATCATGCTCTATTGGATTCTAAGATATTGAACGAACCAATATAGAATGGTAAAATGATGTTCAGGACAGATTAGTGTAGCAGTCATGACAGTGTTAATAGAACATAAGAGAGAGAGGTTTGGAACTAAATATTAAGAACATCAAGAAAGTCTTTGGTCATTTTAAAGTTAACAATAGACATGAATCAACATATGCATATCTGTATCAGCATTCAAATATTTTTTAAGAAGTTCATGGTTGCAAAATCTACTCAACAGTCATTAAAAAATACATAAAAATGCTAAAATGTATGAACACATTACCAATAAGATCAATAAATAAAAATAGTAAAGCATTTCATATTCAGGGATTTAACTAGTAAAAGAAGAGCAAGGTTGAGGTTTTACTGACCTCCTTTGGGGCAGCAAACCAAACGAGTGTTCCAATTAGCCTTTAGGAATCCAAGAGCTCAAGCTCTTAATCAGTAACACATTTAGAATCAAAGAGAAAAAGAAAACAGAAAACTGACCAAGAACTCAACTTAATCAAAATCTTCCTAAACACTGTTTGCGTATAAACTTTTAGATGTTAGGTGTAGCTAGTAGGTATATCTTGTTGTGTCTTAGGTGAAGGCAATAAAAGCCCCAAGTTATAGTGGCGAGCCTTAGGGTTTCAGATTTCAAATTGATAGTGGAGGATGACGAAGGATGAATGATGATAGCAGGGAGGCGAAATCAGAGTGAATCAGAAGGAAAAACGAGTGAGAGCACTACCTGAGTGTGTGACAGCCATTACAACTGAAGAATCCATCGGACAAAGACCAGAGGTCCAGAGGTCATTGCATTTGATCTCTAATTTCGAATAATCATCATGAGGAGCTCATGCATGCTCTAATTTGGTTGCAGCATAAGGCAATCTAAGGACTTGAAGTTTCATCTTTGTGTTTGAGTTTAGAGAACTCAAGATTTTGAATGTGTATGCTGAAACGGGAATGTTCCGGCAGGATTCGCGGGGTAAGAAGACACAAAAGATGATTCAGATCCATGATTCATGACCTTGCACGATTTGGTGCAAGGTTTTGAGACTAATTTGGTATGGAATTTGAGAGAAAACGAGAGAGAAAGGGGAAAGGGGGCGGCTGGTCTTTTGACAAAATGAGTAGGGTTTGGACATTATTTGGTTTAAAGTGAATGGGTGAAAGGGAGTCGTTGGATCATCATGATCGATGACTCCGATATTTCGGGGAAAAAATCATTTATTGAGAAAAGGGGGAGTCTGTTGGATCTCTTTTAATCCAACGATTGAGATAAATTATTGGTGCGTATTTGAATAAAAAAGGAATTCGGTTTGAAGGTGGAACGTTTATTATTTGAATCAATGGCCTAGATGAAGTGTGTTTGTTGTGTGAGTGTTGAAGATGGGTGACATGTCAAATTTTGATTGCTTCGCGGGGATGGGGCGGATTGCCAACATGGACTGGGATTTGGACGAGGACCGGGCAGATGAGGGGTTGGGCCTGTGCATTGGGTTGTTATTGATTTAAAGAATAATCCTTTTGTATTTAATAGGAATTGCAATTATAGCGTTAGCCATTTTAATCCCTTTTGAAATTAAATTACATAAACTTAATTATTTTTAATGAAATATAATAAAATAATAATTATCGTATACACTACTAGTTATTGTAAAGTAATTAATTATAAAATACTCTATCTTTCGAACTGCAATATTAGTTTCAAATTATTGAAATGATAGACCAATTAACTAAAAATCGAAGAACAACTAATTAAACTAATTGTAAGACCTATATATATATATATATACTGAAAGCTATTTACAGAGGCACTGTGAAAGTGGCCCTAAGATAAAATAAAACAAATGCATAAAGGAAAACATAAAATAAACTAAGATATTTTACGCTTAGTATTCACTAGAGCCCGACTCGCTGCCCGAACCCTCGGGCTCATACCTTTCTTTGGCCTCGGCCTCTTCGCCTCTTCGATCTCGGCCTCTAGATCGAACCCTCGGGCATGAATCTCCTCGAAGTCTTCCTCCGGGATAGCCACTTCACATACTTGGCCTTTGTTATTATACGGGCCTAGGCCACCTCCTTGTTGTTCTTATACTAGGCCAACATATCTTGAACTTCAGATGACTCATTCGAAGCCGCCTCCAACTTGGAATTCAACGCGGTGTACTCCTGGTCGAAGGCATCCCGTTCCGTGACGGCCGAGTCCAGTAGTGCTCGGAGCTCATCATTTAACCGAGACCATTTGTCAGCTTTATCCTTCATCACTCGGAGCTGATCCTTGGCCAATGCCAAATCCTCTTTGGTGGCATCTGATGGTAGGCTATAACCTCGTGCTTTAGTTTCTTATTTCACTCTAATTTACTGCACTTAATTGAGTTTGAGCTTTAATCGCTAGTGTTTTGCACTTATTGTGTGCTTTATGCCTTGTAAGAGTGACTCCGATTGATGTAGTTGTTATGGAGCTAATTCAAGTGATTTGGAGCTTTGAAGTTTGATAAAAGTCCAAGGGATTAAGCTGGGATCGTGTTCGGGGGTCGAGGATCAAGTCTGGATGTCAAAATCGAAGAAAATCCGTAATCTGAGAATTTTTCACTAATACAACGCACTATGCGACGCACTGTGCGACGCGCTAATGCAAATTCCTGCTGGTTGTCAAAAATAACTTTTTGGATTTCCCCACTAATGCCCTGCATGGCGTGCCGATACAATTTTTACAGAGTATTTATCCTATTTCGGGCAGGAGAAGGTGTTTTCTTCCGGGCGTATAAATACATGAAAAAAATATTATTTTTCGGACATTTGACACATCTAAGACCTAAGGAGGTTAAGAAGGAGAGAGAGAAGCAAAAGCACAGGGGATTCATCATTCAATCCTCACTCAAGATAAGAGTTTGGATCGTTTTATGTTTTTCTTTATATTTGTGATGAATTACTCCATATCTATCGAGTAGTTCTCTTTAGGGATTGATGGATTTGGTGTATCGATAATTGTTTATGGATATCAACTCTAGCTTTTATGCATTGAATTGTTTTGGGTGTTTTAATTGTTGCATCTATATTCACATATTCATGTAATCGAGAGAGGCATAGCTTGTGATATTTTGCATTATCTTGTGGGTTGAGTTCATTAACTCTTCTTAGTAATCGAAAGGCTAGTTGATAAACCTAGTTAGGAGGATAATCGGAAGATGTTCTCCTAAAGACCAATCCACTACGAATTCTTGCATATCTTCACCAAGCTTAAATTGGTTCATATTGTGAGGTTGAGACTTAATCGAGAAAGGAGTTTCTACTCAATGTTTGAACTAATGATTGAGTGAATTCGAGAGACTCACTTGAACATTAGAAGTGAATTAACTAGAGTTGAATCCCAGACATTTATCTTGTACCTATCCAATCAACCCATATTTTCCCCCATTGATATCTTCCTTGCTTACTTTTGTTTGATTGCTATTAGTCAATTAGCTCTAGATTTTTAGTTAATTTTAGTTTCAATTCACATAATTCTACACTTTTGATCTTCTTCGATAGCAATTTAGCTACAAACTACAATAATATTGTTTAACTCCAATCCCTGTGGATACGATATTATATTACACTATATTCGACTAGCAAGCATAATTTTGTGTTGTGTTTTAAGCTCCTCAAATTTTGGCACTATTGCCGGGGATTGGCAATCAATATGTTTGAAATAGTTTGTAGTGCTAATTCAGGGATTTTATTTATTTTATTGTTATTTTATTTTATTTTTCCCTTTTTACGGTTGGTGTTCTTTGACTGTGTGCAGGCTACAGGTAAGAGTGGTGCATGACCCAATCTTCTGGGAAGGAAGTGCTACCATACAAACCAAAAATTGAGAAACAACTGCGATAAATGAGGAAGGAAAGAAGTCTCCACGAGAATATAGTGAAGGTTGGGCAATCCTCAACCAAAGAAAATATGGCTGGAGATGATGATAATGTGGATTTAAATGCAAGATAGGCAGCCCAACAAAGAGAAAATGTTGCATGGGATGCTGAGGAAGCATCTCTTCAAAATGCACAACTTGTCTATGAAGAAGAGAGGGGTCACAAACTTAATCAAAATCAATCTGTGGGTGCAGGCCAGTTCAAAAACTTAGCTCCCGGTGCTGGGAGACCACTTGGTGATTATGCTAGACCGGTCTACAACCAGGTATTGTCAAGTATTCGACCACCTCCAGTGGCAGCGAACAATTCCGAATTGATGCAAGGGTTGCTTCAAACTCTTCAAAACTGATGTGTCTTCAGAAAGATGAACGAAGATCCAAACAACTATCTAATGGACTTCGAGGAGATCATGAACACCTTTCAATATAATGGTGTTTCACAAGATGCAGTCTACTTAAGGGCATTCTCTTTCATGTTGAAAGATGATGCGAAGCAGTGGCTTTGAAGCTTGCCCCAGAGATCAATTAGAACATGGGAGGAGATGACCAGAAAATTTCTTGATAAATATTTCTCCTCAGCTAAAACGGGCAAGTTTACAAGAGAGATCCATAACTTCTGCCAGAAAGATAATGAAACTATTTTTGAAGCTTGGGAGAGGTTTAAGGAGATAGTCAGAAAGTGTCAACATAGTGGAATTGAACTATGAATGCAACTCCAGGATTTTTGGTATGGGTTAACACCAGCCTCACGTTGAAGATTGAGCAATGCAACTGGTGTTCACCAGGTGAGACATACATAGAGCAACTGGTGTTTACTAGGTGGATGCTAACACATCTGTCCAGGTACAACTTGATGCTACGGCAAAAGAGATAAGGAAGCTAATATTAGCTTCAATGCAAAGTGAGACTCACACAGCTTGTGATATATGTGGAAGAGGACACGCTACTCATAAGTGTCAAGCCTCAACTGAGGAAGTGAATGTTATGGGGAATTACAACTTTAATGCAATGGGTCAGAGGCACCCCGATTTTTCGTGGAGTTCATCTAAGGGTGCGAATGTGTGGCAACATAATAATCATAGACCTCTGGGACAAAGAGCTCCAGTTTTCCAAAATCATCAGAGGCAACAATTTCAGCCTCAACAGCCCATTCAGTCTGGCTTAGAAGATCTCATGAAGTCTTTCATTCATAAAACTGATGAGAAGCTTGAAATTCATAGGCGCAACTATAAGGGAACATGGACCAGCTATCAAGGAAATAGGTATTGGTCTTCGAAATCTGGAGAGACAAGTAGGACAGATAACAACAATATTATTTGAAAGGATCCCATGTACTCTGCAGCTGATACTTAAAGAAACCCCAAAGAAAGAGTAAATGTTGTAACTCTGAGAAGCGGGCAAGTGTTGAAAGAGCCCACACCAATCCAAAAAGATATGATACTTGAAACAGAAAATGAGAAGCAGCTGAAAAATGAAGTGGATAAGAAGAAGAAAGGCAATAAGAGAATTGAGAAGAAGAAGAAAGAGAAGAATTCAAGAAGGGATGATCGTGAAGAGAACAAGCACATGAATGCTTTACCTTTTTCCCAAAAGCTGTATGGAGAGAAGCTAGACAAGCAATTTGAGAGATTTTTGGATATGCTGAGGTGCTCTCCCAAATGCCAGCTTATGTGAAATTCTTGAAGGAGATCCTTATAAAGAAAAGGAAGATCGAGGAGACATGAGTAGTCAAGCTCACAGAGCATTGCAGTACAATCTTGCAAAACAAACTCCCACAAAAATGTGGAGATCCAGGGAGTTTTACTATACCTTGCTCTTTAGGCTCTATTAAATTTGATAAATCATTATGTGATTATGGTGCCTCGATTAATCTAATGCCTTTGTCTATATACAGGAAGCTAGAGAGTGAGATTGGAGAGATAAGATCGGTACCAATATCTTTGCAGCTGGCTGACCAAACAACTCTGATACCTGAGGGGATAGTGGAAGATGTCTTAGTGCGGGTAGATAAGTTCGTGTTTCCTATAGACTTTATAGTAGTAAATATGGAGGAGAATAAGGAGGTCCTTATCATTGTAGTAAGACCATTCTTAGCAACGGGTAGAGCAATTTTATATATACATGATAGAATACTCATGCTTAGAGTGGGGGAGGAGACAGTAACTTTTGAGATGAATGTAGAAATAGGGGTGAAGAAATAGAAGCCAGCTGCAGGTGTTGAGTTGAAACTGAAAAGTTTTCAAGAAAAGGCTGCAACAAGTGGAAAAGATAAGAGTGGAGTATACCCCAAGAAGGCTGAGAAGAAACTGTCTGCATGAATGTGTGCATTGGTTCGGGCGCGTGGAATGGAGCCCGACTTCGACTCAGACCCCGACTGAAAGTTCAGGAAAGTTTCCTTTACCTTATGCTTTTTAATTGTGTGTCATGGGGACATGCCACAACTTAAAGTGTGGGGAGGGGGATAATTGTATGTTGTTTGTATATGTGTTAGTTTTTGTTCTTTTAGTAGTTAGAGATAGAAAAAAATTGGAAAAACCATAAAATAATTGATTCTTTTTAATTTTTTCTGACAATGGATATCATTCAACAGGTTTCTTGAGGGATTAAAGATGAAAGAAAAAAACAAAAAGATTTTCTTTTGTAGTTAATGTAATAATTTCCCCTTGGTTTTTCTTTGTGCCGCGGTTCTTTTCCAAGAGTTTTGTTTGAACCGGGTGTAGTTAGTTTTTGTTTTGTGGAATAGTAGAAATCCTTGTGCTATGAGTTGAATTGAAGATAATATCTCTTGACTTTATTATGCCTTGAGAATAAGTTCTTTAGTTGTGATGCTTAGGCTCAGTTTTTGACCCTTACATAAGCACCTTAAATTGTATGATCTTAACTTTGCTTGACTGCTTTGACTAGAGTGTCTTGAGAGTCCAATCTTGAGTGAGTTATGTGCCATGTGTATATGAGGTTTTGGTGTATTCTATGCATTGCATTTGATGTCTAGAACTTGCCTTGTGTGTTTACAAAGAAAAATAGTAGGTTTATTCAGTCTTGAAGTGATATAGGCATTTCTTTGTTGAGCCAGTTATATGCTTTTACCCACCTAATTATTATGTACCGTAGTTAACCTCGTTGAGCCTGTAATCCTATTTCTTTGGCAACCACATTACAAGCCTTACCCATTTGTTTGAATTGACCATCTATTTGAAGCATTTTACCTCTTGTGAGCACTTGAATTTGTTATGAACTTTGTAAAAGCTAAAGCGTGTGATGATTGGTTTGGCTTTTGAGTGGAACCATTGAATTAGGAGAAAGGTGCATTGTGTTGAAAAATGTAAGAGCCACTTGAATTGAAAAAGAAAAAGAAAAAAAGTTAATATATTATGATTGTGTAAAATATTCCATGATAGTGGTAACTCTTGATGTAATTGTGCTTAAAGAATTTGGGAGTTAATATATATTGATGTGAAGGTGGAGTTATGGTTTTGAACAATGAAATGTATGTATTAAAGTACTTAGGGAGGTGTATTCACTCTTATATCTAAATGTATCCTACCCGTCCCGCAGCCTACATTACAACCAATTAAAGTCCTTTATCCTTGACTGAATGAGCTCGATTAGTTGAGTAGTATACTACGGGCAAGCCTATGGTTCATCTTTTGTGGCATATGAATGTTATTTCTGAGAGTGAGTGAATTCTTTCTATATTGATTTCTTGATTGTTGTTAAATTTGATGGTGTGTGGAACTACTCTCTATTGTTGTGAGGGCACTTGATTCATGAAGGAAAGATAATGTCGTTGACCTCTGTGTTAGAGTAAGTGGCGGGATATAAATAATGCGTGGTGCTTTTGAGTCAAATCTTGAGGCTAGGATGTTACAGTGTTGTGCTTAATCTATTTTAATTATTCTTGGTGGGATGAGTTATGAGAGTTGTTTCAAAAAGTCGTGTCTATATAAAGTGTAGTTTGATTGCTTGAGGACGAGCAATGGTTTAAGTGTGGGGTGTTGATGGTAGGCTATAATCTCGTGTTTTAGTCGCATATTGCACTCTAATTTACTGCACTTTAATTGAGTTTGAGCTTTAATCGCTAGTGTTTTGCACTTATTGGATGTTTTATGCCTTGTAAGAGTGATTCGAGCGATGTAGATGTTATAGAGCTAATTCGAGTGATTTGGAGCTTTGAAGTCTGAGTAAAGCCCAAGGGATTAAGCCGGGATCGTGTTCGGGGGTCGAGGACCAAGTCTGGATGTCAAAATCGAAGCAAAATCCGTACTCTAAGAAATTTTCACTAATACGACGCACTATGCGATGCACTGTAGCACGGGCTAGTGCAAATTCATGCTGCTTGTCAAAAACAACTCTATGGATTTCTCCATTAATGCCCCGCATGGCGCGTCGCCCCATGCGGCGCGCCTATACAATTTTTTTATAGATTATTTGTCCTATTTCGCGCAGGAGAAGGTGTTTTCGTCTAGGCCCGACCCTACTTGGTATAAATACATGGAAGAACGTTATTTTTGGGACTTTTGACACATCTAAGACCTAAGAGGCTAAGAAGGAGAGAGAGAAGCAAAAGTATAGGGGATTCATCATTCAATCCTCACTCAAGACAAGAGTTTGGATCGTTTTATATTTTTATATTTGTTATGAATTACTCCTTATCTATGGAGTAGTTCTCTTTAGGGATTGATGGATTTGGTGTATTGATAATTGTTTATGGATATCAACTCTAGTTTTTATGCATTTAACCATTTTGGGTGTTTTAATTGTTGCATATATATTCACATGTTCAGGTAATCGAGAGAGGCATAACTTGTGATATCTTTGCATTATCTTGTGGGTTGATTTCATTAATTGTTCTTACTAATTGAAAGAGGCCAGTTGAATCATTGATTAAACCTAGTTAGGAGGATAATCGGAAGAGGTTCTCCTAAAAACCAATCCACTATGAATTCTTGCATATCTTCACTGAGCTTAAATTGGTTCATATTGTGAGGTTGAGACTTAATTGAGAGAGGAGTTTCTACTAAACGTTTGAACTAGTAATTGAGTGAATTCGAGAGACTCACTTGAACATTAGAAGTGAATTAACTAGAGTTAAATCCGAGACATTTATCTTGCACCTATCCAATCAATCCTATTTTCCCCCATTGATATCTTCCTTGCTTACTTTTGTTCGATTGTCATTAGTCAATTAGCTCTAGATTCTTAGTTAATTTTAGTTTCAATTAACTTAATTTTTAACTGTTGATCATCTTGGATAGCAATCTAGCTACAAACTACAATAATACTGTTTAACTCTAATCCTTATGGATACAATATTATATTATACTATATTCGACTAGCGAGCATAATTTTGTGTTGTGTTTTAAGCTCGTCAGCACACCGTTCCAGGGCCAGGAGATCCATTTTGCTCCTTGGGGCCGCAGCTATGAGCTCTTTCATTTTAGCCATAGTTGGTCGATCATGTCTATCTTCTCTTGGACCTGCGAGGTCGAGGCCTCCTTTTAAGCTTTTTCCAGCTCAACTTGGAGGATGGGAAGGTCCTTGAGGGCCTCATCCTTTTGCTCACTAAGAGATTTGTACATGTCTTTCTGCCAAACCTGCTCCTTGAGCTCGAACTCGAGATGACCCACCTCCACCCAAGATCGGTAGAAGATCTCATGATGAAGCACCGAGGCCTTAGGAATAAAAATGTTGAAATCATTAAAGTATGCTAAGGCTAAATGAACCCTTTGAGGGAAATAAGGAAAGGGAAACATACCCTGTTCAGCACCTGTTGTGCCTCGTTGAAAGGCTCGGTGCGTCCACTTCGTTCATCCCCTCTTGGTCCTGTTCAGTTACCATGCAACGAAGGTAGCTGGCTACACCAACTAGCCTGGATAACACCCTGGTATCCGTCGGTATCTTAAACATGACCGTTCTCTTACGGTCGCGATCTGCGTTATCACGACCCAAACCGAAGGGCGAAGATGGGCACCCGATACCTAACTCAACCGAGTACCAACGTAACGTATTTTTATTATCATACTATCATGTCTAAATGAGCCAGAAATGCCGTTATGAGATAACCAGAATAAAGCATAAGAGAATACTTGACATAGGACGACTCAACATGGTGAATACAAACTTATACATGTGACATACTGGCCTATAAGACCAAAATGATCACTTGTACACTCAAAACATACGCTGACAAGGCCATACGATATTTCATATGCATTACATCTGTCTATAAGCCTCTAAGAGTACATAAATGACATCAAGATCGGGACAGGGCCCCGGCATACAATCAATACATATCCAAAGCATACTGACCAAATAGGCAATTCCGGAGCAAGTGGAGTGCACCAACACCTTTCGCTGAGCTGATAGCCTACTAGTAGGACTATGGAGACCTGCGGGCATGAAATGCAGTGTCTCCAAGCGAAAGGGACGTCAAATACGAGAAAAGTACATATTATGTTAGGTATAAAAAGTAGTATATAAAAGACATGAAAGAAACATGGAGTGAAGGACTCAACCTGTAAGTCTTAATAGCTATGTGAATCATGAAACATTTATAATGTCAAGCATGTACATACAAATGTCATATCATGCATAGGTATATGAATACATAACATCATCAAGCCTCTGAGGGCATCCCATCATATCATCTCGGCCTCTGTGGGCGAAATCATCAATGTATACCAGCTGATCAGGTGGTGGTACGTATATAACACCGTAACCTTTCCTCATACCCCATATTCATATAATATATGCTTATATAATGCCATCTGGTTATGGGTCAATGTACATGTATAAATGAATATAATGCATAATGAAGTAAGTCAACAAGATCTCTCGGAATGTCATAAGATCAATATGCCTTCAGATAAACTTTATCAACTTACGTATTTTCTGAGACCCATGAACAGACTATATAATAATAGGACACACGAGGAATCAAGAACATAGGCACCCCTTGTGCCTTTATGAATAGAGTCATTTATGAAAGTTACGCATTTGCTCGTTTCATATTTATCATATGGATCATGCCAAAAGGAAAGAAGGGATAGCTTTAAGATACCTTACAGAAATATGTCCAATAATAATGCTAAACTCAGCTCACTGCACCTTAATCTACAACAACGACAATGAAGCTATTGTCAAGCTTCGAATGACTCTCTCATTTATATAACGAAACTTAATCTGTAACAAATCGGGCAGCCTTTCCTCTGATTTTACTGCTTCCTCAAGCCTACTATAGGCGAGACAACAACACAATACAATCATCAACTCAAAAACAACCTAGCTACAATTCGGGACCTTTAATACAACAAAAATCCCAAATATACCATAACACACCCAATCAACAAGTTATCAATTAGCCTGAAATTGCAACGACGAGCGACTAGCCTACTATCCTACAACATGTGGCTTTACTCCATGCCCTTTATCCTTACAAACTCCATAAATCAGCAGCACAAGAGGCCAACACGAGTGGACTACAAAAACAATCCACTACAAGTGGAATAAATCGAACTCACGGCTTCCGATCACCGTCCCGTGAGTTCTAACTATTAGGAAATGAATTTATCAACCTTCCTTGATATTTAATCAGCTTAAATACAGCAAGTAGGTGTATTCTTAACCATGAAGTACCTTCCAAAACTCAAACTACAAAGAAAAAGAGAGGAGGTATAATGATACTTACGTCGTAGGGATAGTTCTAGTGTTATCGCTTCTTGATTTCGTGAAAGAGATGCTTATCTTGCTTGGAATTTCTTGGAACAGTCCTTGGAGATCTTGAGAGTGTTTTGGTATAAGTATTCTCTGTATATTGACGAGATATAAGGGAAAAAGATCACTAATAAGCCTACCGCCTTAATTATTCAAGGAGGTGGGTAAGCTGCCTGCTTGGCAGCTTGAGTGATGCAACTTCGGACGCTTGTATCTCTCTACTCCGACATTGTATTGTCACGACCCAAACTGGAGGGCCATGACTAGCACCCGACCATACTTGCCGAGCACCAACATACATTTTATCTAACCTTCTTTATTATCTTTTAGGGCTGACGAGATCAATATAAATGATAGACATGGATCATGGACAACCAATAATAAAATATGATGGCATGAACATACATAACATGGTATGACCAGACAATCAAGAAAACTGTATATAAGGTATGAGCTACCACGCTACCATGAAAGACTATACAACAAAAACCAGCCAACAAGGCATACCAAACTATACATGAGTCGACACCTGTCTATGAGCCTCTAAAGGAATATAAGTACTGCAACATAGCCGGAACAGGGTCCCGACATACCCATAATGTCTACAACAAAAATGCATACCCAGACCACGACAAGTCCGGAGAAGGGATCTCGCCAATCACCGCTGAACTGGACAGCCTTGTGGTGGGGGAGCTGCACCTGCCTGTCTATCAGGACCTGCAGCACGACATGCAGCGTCCACAAATAAAAGGACGTCATTACGAATAAAGTACTAAGTATGTAAGGCAGGGAACCATAAGTACGAACAGTAATGTAAGCAGGAATAGAAAATATACAACCTGTAACATCTGGGTACCTCTAAGGGCTACTGACATGAAATGCATGATACATATATATATATACATAAACTTTTAAAACATACGCCTCTGTGGGCATCATCATCATCATATCATACCCGGCCGTAATAGGCTTGGTAAAAACATAACCGGCCATCATAAGGCTCGGTAGAATCGTATCCGGCCACGTGGAGCTCGGTAAAACCCAACTAATCAGTGGTTGCACAATAGGTGCCGTACCCAACCGACTATAGTGCGGCTCGGTAGAGTAAAATAGATACATATATATAATGCATGCTCGACTCATGAAAATACGTTCTAAGCCTTTTGGAGTGGCGTAAGGTTGGTATCCTCTGTACATGTTATTAGGACTAACTCTTCACCATGAAACTTATAAGAATCAGGAAGTACCAACAACATTGATAACATAAGAACAAGACAAGCAACATCAACGTCAATCGTTCCATAAGAGGGGAAACAATGTAAGTACTGCTAGCTTCTAAGAGTAGAGTTTCTTTGGAAGCTCGTTCATTACATCATGTACCATCGGAGTCGTGCAAAAGAAGGAAAGGGATAGCCTCACATACCTTGTATATACTGCCCCAATCTCAAGCTATACAACTGTCACAACTCCTTAGTCTACAATAAGAGAAACGATACTATCGTTATCATTTAAGCGTCATAACTATTATGTATCGACCACAACCTATTTTACGATAAAACGGACAGCACCTCCCCTATATATATTACTTTACACAATTCAAAACAATCACCAAACATCCCAAACAACATCAATAATAATCATATTGAGCATCCCAAAACAATCCATGCACAAGCTAATCACTTCATACATACGATGGCCACCGTAGTCGTGTCAAACGACCCGGAAATGTTACGAAGAAATATCAGCCCACAACCCTAAATATATATGGTGTTTCTCCACACCCTTCTTCCTCCAAAACTCCACAAAACAGTAGTAAAAAATGTAGCCCAACAGCAACACAAAACATTCCACAAAACAGTCCGCTACAAGTGAATAACTCGAACTCACGGCTTCCGATCACCGTCCCGTGAGTTCTTACATGTATAGAACGAATTACCATGAATTTTCACAGGAGAAAAAAATGTATGAAAGATAGCAGTAAACTTACCTTACTTGTTGGATAACTCATCCCTTTCCTTGGTTCTTCAAACTCTAGGTTTCACCCCCAATTAGAACTTGAAAGAGAGGGAAAATCGATTAGGGTTTGTGTGGGATTTTTGGGGAGGGGTTGCAGGGGTTCAATTTGGTTTTGCAGGTCTGAAATAAGGGTGAAATAACTGAGTTTATAATCCCTTAAAAGTCCTCTCTTGGCCGACTTTGGGACTTTTAATTTTGTCCTCCAATTTTGGCAAGTAGGTGATGCACCTACTTGTCACCTACCAATCTGCGAAGGTCTGTGGAAATACAATTATCTCTATACTCCAAGATTGTATTTACAAACGGTTTAATGCGTTAAAAACTAGACTCATAGATCTTTAATTCGGTAGGTAGATCACCCCGTAATTCCTTGTAAATTGGGAGAAAAGCTTAGAAACATTTGACCTAATGTTTAAGTAAAATTATAAACCTAAGTTGCGACAACTTTTGTCGACTTTTGTTTCATAACTCGTTTGTCTTCAAGACTTATGATACGGATATTATATGATTCAAATACCTTAAAAAAGACCTCTTAAGTGTATTAAGCACCTCTAGGTTTACCCGAAAATATGAGTTACAACATCCTTGATTCGTTTAACTCCTAATACTTGTTAATCACCCTTGTACACCCTTATATCACTTAAGACCAATAGGATTAACAATCATCTCAAAGATAATTACTTCTTCGATTTAAGTTAAATAACATATGGCATGAACTAACATGTGTGGATATGGGTTGTAACGTGTATTGACAAACAGTTTGCAGAGTTGAAAACTAGAAACATGGGGCTTTAATTACATGTAAAGATATCCCTGTAACTCTAATTGGATTGGGAGAAACCGCTTCGCAACCTGGCCTATAAACCTGCTAGTTTCTCCGAAGTGCAGCAACGTGACTTGGCGACTCTACTTTAAAAATTCATATTTCTCTACCCTGATGTCACATGAATAAATGGTTTGGACCATTGGAAACTAGGTTCCAGTACCTTCATTTTGGTATGATATATTTCCCAAAATGATATCATAAAGCTTACGAATTTAATTTCTCGAAACGGCTCATTACAAGGCAAATCTTAACTCAATTTTTCAGTAAGTTAAATCCGATTTTCCCAACTTTATATTTTATATCCCAACATCATATATAGTCATATTATGACTTTACAATAATTTAAATCATGATTAACAAGTCTCATATTCATTATACATCACCTTGGGACGCACAGGGTGTAACAATTTCCCCCCTTAGGAACATTCGTCCTCGAATATTTACTCTTAAAGGCTTACGAAAACGGGGCATAAAATCATCAAATCAATTTATATAATTTCAAAGAGGATCTCATTTCTGAGCTTACATCAATTAACTTATGACGTTCTTTCACGTACAAAAATATGGGGTGTAACATCATTCCCTCCTTTGGAATATTTGTCCTCGAATGTTGACTGATGCGCTTATCATTCTCATAACATATAACTCTTACGAATAATTTAATACCGTCCTTTTCATCTAGGCAACTGTTCTGTAAATAAATCAAAAGGCCAGGGCATTCCCCCCTTTAGCCACTTTCTCATTCCATGAGTAATGGTTGGAATTCTTCCAATCTCGTAACTATTGCTACCTTCTATCATGCAGTCTGTGTGACTTTGTCCTTGTATGTGCCCCTATGCGACACTTCTCTCCCTTTTCCTCTAGCTTTTAGCCAATCTCTAGGCCTCACTTTGTGAACATATACAAACTATGACAAGTTGTCCCTCTGGGCATCTATAGGTATACTGAGGTTCTTCGCTTGGTACTTTGTCGAACTTATGTCTGTAAATAAATCAAAAGGCCAGGGCATTCCCCCCTTTAGCCACTTTCTCATTCCATGAGTAATGGTCGGAATTCTTCCAATCTCGTAACTATTGCTACCTTCTATCATGCAGTCTGTGTGACTTTGTCCTTGTATGTGCCCCTATGCGACACTTCTCTCCCTTTTCCTCTAGCTTTTAGCCAATCTCTAGGCCTCACTTTGTGAACATATACAAACTATGACAAGTTGTCCCTCTGGGCATCTATAGGTATACTGAGGTTCTTCGCTTGGTACTTTGTCGAACTTATGACTATTGCTATATCTTGTTTCCTAGCCTTGGTTATCTATGCTTATGGCTTTACTACATATAGGTAGGTTATACTATACCATAAAACTTACTTCAGTTTATTATTACTGAGGTCTACTACCCAACTCCAAGTTCCTCTTTTACTGCTTATCCTATATGTATAAATCTAAGTCATTTAATGCTTCCTCGTAACTATTAATCTTAAGAATGATGGCCTAATCTCATCTCATACTTTGTAACTTTTATCTATCCATTGTTGATTTACCTTAATGTTGATCCATAATCTACCACTAATAACTTGAAACCTCTTACGCAATACATTGTCACTAGGGCTCACATCGCATCGGGGAACATTTGAAGTGATTTTCCTGATTCACCTAGGGATGATACCATACTTCAATAACCATATTTCATAGCTTTCCAATGTGATTCATCTTATCGGGTGTATTCTAATTTTGTGCAATTCATGAAATAGCTTTTCTTCAAATCATTACTCAATCAAAGGCCTAAACGGTATACTCTTATCTATCACAATTACACCTTTATTCTACTACTAGGGTAGCATTTCGTCTCTTCTACATGTTCCCAGTCTTAAACTCCTCCGAGTTTATTTAGGCTATACTAAGTTTTCTATAACTTACAAAAACTATGAAATATTTTCTTGGGATTAATCCCGAGGACTTACCTATTCTCTTTACCTTATCACTCACCTTTCTTATCCTTACTCCTATCTACCTTAAACCTTGTCGCTCTACCATACTTTAGCTTGCGACCTACACATATCCATTTATATTACTCGCAACCTTTCTTTAACTTGCTAGCACCATAGATTTCCTTGTGTGCCTTCTCAGTTGTCTTTAAATGTAAGCAATTACTTTTCCTGGTCGTTCTGCTACTTGTTGCATGAATACTTGGCTTATCTCAGTGCCCACAAATACTAGAATTCCCTGTAACTCATATGTTCTCAAATTTCACTTTTGATTTTTTTTCCATTCATTAGCCACGATAGGTGCAACTTTCTTATGGAGTGTATACAATATTGTAGTGAGACTATTGTTACAAGACCATTTCTTCTTCAAATTACTATGCTTAGCTTGAAGCCTTCTTCCTTATTTCCTCAACTATTCTTTCGTTGTAGTACTTAGGGGAGACCCTCTGGCTCTTGTAAAGCTACGAGCTTATTACATCATATACTGACAGAACTTTTGATGTTTTTGCTCACCAATAATTATCCCTAGTTACTTACCTCTGTGCCCTTGTGCTCGTAGGGTTGCTTCTGAACTAAAATTTTGACTATCTTCTAAGTGGAACTCTCTTTTATTTCCGTAACACATATACGGTACCTTTAACTACCCCAACTCCTATCTGAATATTTCTCAAGGATCATGATCTAGTGATTTGTCTGTATCCTCTTGTATAGCCATAACTAGGCTCTTCCAGAATCAACTACTAATTACTCATCGGTCCATTCTCATATCTATATTTCGCGTATCTCTCTTGGGATATATCCTTTGTCTTAACTTAGCTCTCGCACCGGCTCATGATGTATCAAGTGTCTATTCGCACTTATATATCAATAACATCTAGTGCTAGAATCCTTACTGCCTCTCCCCAGCCTCATGCTTGTATAATGTTCTGGAGTCGTATCATATCTGTAGGATCTGAATAACTGCAATCTCATTCCTTTCGCCTTTCTACCACATTCTTCCTTTTCTATTCTATAGTTACCTGAACCACTTAGTTCCGACTTAATACCACATCACACCATCTTCTCTCTTTAGGAGAGTACCAACATTTAATGCTATGAAGATTTACCTATAAATGTTTTACCTCTTCATCTTTGGCATCTTTGTAATCTTCACGGATTCTTACTCGCCTTGCGATAACCCTTCTGTACCAGGGATAACTGAATTTCTTACGCACGAAGGTGACACTTAGTGTAACTGGCACACTTAGTCCCTTAAGCTTAACTCTGCTCACAGTGATTTCTTTAGGGAAGCGTCTTCCTGAATGGCCTTTAAAGGTTGTTCTTCTGTTGTCCATTCTATTATTGGCGGAACGCGATCTCTGAAATTCTCACAATGCTGACTATTATCAAATCCTTTGGTCCCTAATTCATGTTCAGTTTATCTTGTTCACTAGCCCATACTGATTTTCATTACTCTGGGGTTCTAACCTTTCCTTCTAGTAATCACGTTGGAGTCGCCAATTTATTTCTTGAAATTAGGACATGACTTTATGGCTTATACTATTGTATTGTTTAAAGGCTTGTCTCCACTTGTCTATCCCTTCACTTGACTATAGACTTTGTCATCCTGTCATATTTTGATTTATCGTTATCACTCATTTATCACATCTTACTCATAATATTCATTTACTCTCTTTTTATTCTCCAGCTAATATATATCATTTTATTCTGAAAACTTCAATAAAATGTTCTTTCACTTTTAGCTCCCCTTGCTCCATCAACTGGCTCTTCGAGTTGCCTAACATTCTCTCTTGGTTAGGGAAGAGAACCATACTAACGTAAATATTTATCCCTTCTAGGATTCGAGTACCTATCTTCTGAATTTTATGAACATGCTAGTATTCGTATCTAACTGTACTATTCTAGAGTGCACCGTCCAGGTGTCTCACAAAAAGAACTATTACCACGTTTGCATTATCCTTCGGAAATGTTAGCTAATGATAATAATCCATCCACCATTTTGGGTTACTCTAACCCCAACGGGTTCTGATATCCCATCCTTCACTTAAACTACATATGTTAGCTCCCATAGGGCATAACTGAGATGGTTATGGCCAATTTTATATATCTCTGTTACTGTTGAAAGTAACTCAGAATGCCTATATTTCTCTGCCTTGAATTGTAAATACTGATAATCTTCACTAACTGGGTACCTCGTACCCTTCTTCACCATGCTTCTTTTACTTGTTGAAACTTGTATCTACCTTCTGATTCTCTTATTTCTTTCTACCATATGGGTGGATAGATATTCTTACCTTAGGTCGCCTTATCAAGAAGCTTACACGTCTTAGTACACACATGATCTGCTGAAGACCTCACGGTTACTCATCATAAGCATGATGCAAAATCGAGTTCTCCTGACTCAACTCTACCACAACCACATTCAATCACTTACTAATTGTCTTTCTGGATCTAGGTATTGCAGTATTACAAATAAAATAGGATTTAGGATTTTGAATTCTTACAACTGAGCTCTACCACACGATCTAGAGTAAGAAGAAAGAGTGAAAGCCATAAATGCCCTGTAGCCTGCTGCTTATAAGTGTGGTACACAACACACCCATAAATAAGACTCTACTAGAGACGGCTTGTAGATTCCCTAGGACAGAACTGCTCTGATACCAAATTTGTCACGACCCAAACTAAAGGGCTGAGACGGGCACCTGATGCCTAACTCAACCGAGTACCAACATAACGTATCTTTCTTATCATATTATCATGTGTAAATGAGCCAGAAAGGTCGTCATGAGATAATTAGAATAAAACATAAGAGAATACTTGACATAGGACGACCCAACATGGAATAGAGACTTATACATGTGACATACGGGCCTATAAGACCAAAATGATCACTTGTACACTCAAAACATAGGCCGACAAGGCCATACAATATTTCATATGCATGACATCTGTCTACAAGCCTCTAAGAGTACATAAATGTCATCAAGGTCGGGACAGGGCCCCGCCATACCAATCAATACATGTCTAAAGCATACTGACCAAATAGGCAATTCCGGAGCAAGTACAGTACACTAACACCTTTCACTGAGCTGATAGCCTACTAGAAGGACTATCAACCTGTCTATCGGGGACCTGCGGGCATGAAACGCAGCGTCCCCAGACAAAAGAGACATGAGTACGAATAAAGTACTGATTATGTAAGGCATAAAAAGTAGTATATAAAAGACATGAAAGAAACATGGAGTAAAGGACTCGACCTGTAAGTCTGAATAGCTCTGTGAATCATGAAATATTTATAATTCCATGCATGTGCGCATAAATATCATATCATGCATAGGTATATGCGTACATAACATCATCAAGCTTTTGAGGGCATCCCATCATATCATCTCGGCCTCTGTGGGTGAAATCATCAATGTATACAAGCTGATCAGGTGGTGGTGCGTATATAACGCCGTAACTTTTCCCAATACCTCATATACATATAATATATTCATATATAACGTATCTGGTCATGGGTCAACGTACATTGTATAAATGAATGCAATGCATAATGAAGTAAGTCAATAAGATCTCTCAGAATGTCATAAGATCAATATGCCTTCGGATAAACATTATCAACTTACGTATTTTCTGAGACCCATGAAAAGATGATATAATAATAGGACACATGGGGAATCAAGAACATATGCACCCCTAGTACTTTTATGAATACAGTCATTTATTTAAGTTGCGTGTTTGCATGTTTCGTTTTTATCATATGGATCATGCCAAAAGGAAAGAAGGGATAGCCTTAAGATACCTTATAGAAATATGTCCATAATAATGCTAAACTCAGCTCATCACCTAAATCTACAACAACGACAATGAAGCTATTGTCAAGCTACGAATGACTCTCTCATTTATATAACGAAAGTAACTTAATCTGCAACAAAGTGGGCAGCCTTTCCTCTGATTTTACTGCTTCCTCAAGCCTACTATACGCGAGACAACAACACAATACAATCAGCAACTCAAAACAACCTAGCTACAATTCGGGACCTTTAATACAACAAAAATCCTAAATATACCATAACAAACCCAATCAACAAGTTATCAATTAGCCTGAAATTGCAACGACGAGCGAACAGCCTACTATCCTACCACATGTGGCATTTCTCCATGCCCTTTATCCTTCCAAACTCCATAAATCAGCAGCACAAGAGGCCAACACGAGTGGACTAAAATACAGTCCAGTACAAGTGGAATAAATCGAACTCACATCTTCCGATCACCATCCCCTGAGTTCTGACTATTAGAAAACGAAATGAATTTATCAACCATCCTTGATATTTAAAAAGCTTAATTACAGCAAGTAGATATTTTCTTAACCATGATGTACCTTCCAAAACTCAAACTACAAAGAAAAAGAGAGGAGGTATAATGATACTTACGCCATAGAGATCGTTCTAGTGTTATTGCTTCTTGATTTCGTGAAAGGGATGTTGATCTTGCTTGGAATTTCTTGGAACAGTCCTTGGAGAGCTTTAGAGTGTATTCGTATAAGTATTCTCTGTACATCGATGAGATATAAGGGAAAAAGATCACTTATAAGCCCACTGCCTTAATTCTCCAAGCAGGTGGGTAAGCTGCCTGCTTGGCAGCTTGAGCGGTGCAACTTCGGATGCTTGTGTTTGCAGAGTTGGAAACTAGACACATGGGGCTTTAGTTCCATATAAATATCTCCCTGTCACTCTCAATAGATTGGGAGAGTACTGCCTAGCAACCTGGCCTATAAACCTGGCAATTTCTCCGAAGTACGGCAACGTGACTTGATGACCCTACTTTAAAAATTCATATTTCTCTACCCCGATGTCGCATGAATAAATGGTTTGGACCGTTGGAAACTAGGTTCCAAGACCTTCATTTTGGTATGAGATATGTCCCAAAATGATATCATAAAGCTTATGAATTTAATTTCTCAAAATGGCTCATTACAAAGCAAATCTTAACTCGATTTTCCTGTAAGTTAAATCTGATTTTTCCCAAACTTTTATATTTTGTAACCAAACATCATATATAATCATATTATGAATTTACACTTATTTAAATCATGATTAAGAATTCTCATAGTCATTATACATCACCTTGGGACACATAGGGTTTAATAATCTTCCCCCTTTAGGAACATTTGTCCTCGAATGTTTACTCTTAAACGCTTGCGAAAATGGGGCATAAAATCATTAAATAAGTTTATATAATTTCAAAGAGGATCTCATTTCCGAGCTTTCATTAATTAACTTACGACATACTTTAACATATGAAAACATGAGGTGTAACACGTGCTCGGAGCGGGGAACTGCTTCACAAGCTTTGGGCTTGAGCTCGGCCCACCTGACTTTAGCAGCACGTCATTTCTCGGAATCTCCAGGTGGCCAAAACCGGAGTAGTCCTCCAGTGCACCGATGTCCATGCCTTTAAAGAATAGGTTAAGGGCCTCGTCTACGGCCTGTGATGCCTCGGTCGGCTTTTATCTAACAGCCTTGGCCTCATCAAAAAGAGACTCCGTATGAGATGGCAACTCCGGAACGTCGATGAAGTCGGTGGCTTCCTCAGAACCAGAGTAGCTTCTTGAGAGGCAGTAGCGACAGGCTTTTCCTCAGCTCCCGAACTAAAGAGGGTTAGGCCTTATGGTCACCTCTCTCTGGTGTTGTCCGCTCTTCTGAAACGACAACCGGCTCATGGGCGACAAACTCCAAGTCATCATCTTCAGGGCAGTCCCTGAGTCGGTAAAGAGAATTGGGGTTCAGTACCCTGGCCTGAGTAATCTTTTTGGTACTCTTTCGGACCCTGACTGTAACCCACTTTTCTTGGCCTCGGCGGGAGCATCCGAGGGGTCAGGGGACCTCTTTCTTCTCTTTTTCTCCTCCTTCTTCCGAGGCCTCGTTCTCATCCACTGCGCAAAGCTCGGTGGTCTTGGGCAAACCTTTGGAAGGAAGAAAGTGACTTAGTCAAAATGGCAGTGGAATGAAAAGGAAATTAAATTGGGGGAATAAGGACACTCACCATGGGAACGGGCCTCCCATTTGCCTTTTGAAAGTTTGCACCATTCACGCTCAAAGTATGTTAATTGTTTGAAGATCCCCTCGACCCACTCATTGAAACAGGTGACTGCATTGGGGACTCAGGCGATCGCTGCATAACGGGAAAGCCAGGCGATGAGAAAGAAGAGTAAATCAAAAAATCATTTAAACTAGTTAAGAGGAGATGAACTTTCAATTTGAGTTCCACTTCTCAGGGAACCGTAGAAAATCGGAGGGAATGAGATCCTCGGTCATTACCCGAACAAATCTCCCCTGCTAGTCTCGGTCCCTATCTTTGTCGATGCTCGAGAAGGGAGCCTTCGTTGCCCGTCGAACAAGCTTGATTAACTCCCCTCGGAAGATTCGAGAGCCGTAGATGTGGAACAGGTGGTCAATAGTGAATCGGGGCTCCTTCGTGTTATTAACAAAGTGACAAAGGAAAATCATGATCCTCCAAAGAGATGGATGGATCTGCCCGATGCAAACCTCATACCTTTTGCAAAAGTTGAGGACCACCGGGTCCACCGAGCGAAGTGTGAAGGGTAACCCCTCCGCGTGAGTTGTAATATCCTTGTCAAGACCGAGGATGACTATTTCCTTGCCTTCCCACTTGCAATCCTCCCAGAACGTGGGAGCGTGTCTTCAGTGATGGAGCAGATATACCTTCACACCTCCTCACCGCAATCCCCTTGTTTAGAGGTCTTCTCGATCTTAAAATCGTTGTCTATGGTATAGCCTCCAGGAATAAAGTCCTTAAGGGGAGGTTCCAGGGCTACTGCCGGCAGGGTCGCTTCGATGTCAGCGGTCGGGGTGGCAGTTAAAGGAGCGGTATTTTGAGGAACGGACTTCGAGGTTTTCACCATCGGTATTTGAGAATATGAAGGTTTGAAGGTGGATATGAAGGTTTGAAGATGGGTATGAAAATTTAAAGGTCAAACTTGAAGATTCAACGACGAAATATGAAGATTTGAAGATTAGAGACGAAGAAATGAAGATGTAAAGAACAATGAAGATTTGAAGGAATTATGAGCAAGTAAAAAGTTCGTTGTAACTTAAGAAGGTTTGAAATCGAAAAGTAAAAAAGTGAAAAAAAAAAAGGGGAAACCGAAGCTTTTATAAAAGGTAGATAATTAATGCGTGATGTCTCGCATTCGAGGATGGTCAACCGGCAGCTGGCACGTGTCCGCCGAAGTCAGAACGACGTGACTGATGAGACGTTTCACTGACTCGTCGACCCAATTATAGCGTACGGAGGAAGGAACTGGGGTTAATTAATCACTTTTCGTCATTTCTATAAATCTGCTCTCCGAAAAGTGAGAGGACTATCTGTGTACGGGAAAAATTAGGAATAAAAGTTACCCCCCATTCTCCGATAAAGAAATGAGAGGACATTGCGACCCGATATGAACTCGAGTAGTGCCAAGGGCATCAATACCTCAGAGCCCGGGGAGGACAAATAGTACACCCAGTACCGGACATTGCCGAGCACCGGGTCCGAGCAGAGTGAAGGGCCGAGACTAGGGGAAAAGATGGTTAGACGCGATAAGCGGGGGCCATAATATCCGCCCTCAACCAGATGTTACGGTGCTATTTCGCCCGACATCAGCTGCATATCAACGTTTACTGGAAGGAGAAAGTTTTGTACTTTATTTAGACTTGTACTAGGGTTGAAACTCCCCTTCAGCGGAGAACCTTTTCATTTTAAAATCACAGTTAGCACGCATATCAAGGCAATAAAATTGTTTTTTGTTCTTTAGCTATTGGTCAAAGTGTTCTTCAGCTGCTTGTTTATTAAGTTGTAATCGAGCTTGTTCCGAAGGCAGAACCGGGGCCAATTTCCAAACGTTCATTACAAGGCTAGACTTATTCATCAATTGCATTTGGTTTGATCACATTGGTTTCCTTTAATCCCATTATTTATCATTCATAGTTCATTCATATTAAATTAAATCGCATATTCTTTAACCGCGTATAAATTCAATTGTTACTTATTTTAAGGGTAAACAGCTCCAATTTCACACCTCTTTAGTCTTATCTTTAGCAGAAAATATGGACAATTACCTTCTTCTCTATCATGATCCTACATGTCTATTTTAATATTTAGATGATAATTCGCATAAAAATATCATTTGTGAGGATTTTGATGCAACATAAAACATATAGAGAAATACGGATGCTAAAATACCAATGTAAGAATTCGGATCCAAGTCACGGTAAAATGGAGTAATGTTAGGATCAATGGGTAGAGTTTTCATAATTTTTTTTCTGGTTTTCTTTTTTTTTGAAAAAATTTGTGCCCATCCATGGTGGATGGGCAATTTGGGTGTGTCACCATGATTTGTTCAGTTTCAATTCCACCTAACGCATTATTTACCCTGAATTTCAGATAAAAAATGAATTTATACGTGGTTTTAAGTATATGTGGCCTAATTTGATACAAATGATGAATAATATAGCGAAAATTAAAATTAAAGGACAAAAAGAGAAGAATAAGCAAACCAACCAAGTTAGATACTCTTAACCATTGAATAATCCTTCTTGAACAGAAATGGACTATACCAAGAATTGGAAAAATAAAGGGATTTAAGAGAGTAATGAACTGTTTCTTTCTTTCTATTGATGAGTCGTGTAAAAATGTGATGATCTTTTTAAACGATTACATTCTCCCTTTATATAGTGGGGAGATCATCATCTGATAAATCATTATACAAGGTAAAAATCTCTATACAAGGTAAAATATCTCTTGTTTTGCTAATTTAACGGATCTATTAATCAGTGCCGAGACTCCCGCCGTGATGCTTATCTTATCGCGGATTTTTCGTTCCTTCGTCATTTAAGTTCGACGATCTACCCTTGGACATTCTCGAAGTCAGGGTCAATGGACTCGAGGTTGGATGTTCTAGCTTTGTATTCCGGTTCGATGACGTTCAGGTTCGATCTTCGATCCTACGCACTTCGAGCCCGATTTATCTAGCGGTAGTTAAAATCAATGCTAACCGTACAGGCTCGAGCCCGATTTAAACTATAAATAAATGGGCCCGAGTTTGACCGCATCCAGATAGTCCCCTTGTTTTTCAGAGAGTAACGACGAGAAACAATATGAGCCGTAAATTTTCATTCTGATAAGTGACGGTGAGCTTATGAAGCGTGTGGCACGGAAGTCGAAAAAGTCCCATCAGAGAAGCCAAATTCCTATTCTGATAAGTGACGGTAAACTTATGACGTACGCGCGATATGAATCAAAAATGTCTTATCAGAAACAAACTTTCGCAGCATCAAGTATGTGTCAGTCAATGATCTGCCGCTTTGGGATGCGAACCGCCGCTTTTGAGAGACTATAAATACCCTCTTTCACCTTCATACTCAGATGTTTGCGCTCTTTGTGAAATTACGTCGCTCTTAACCTCAAGATTTCTAGTTCTCTAAAAGTTATTCGCAAGCTATATTCATCCTGTATTTCCCTTGCATCTGTACCTTGATTTCTTCACCTGCCCAAAACAATGGCGAAGACTTCTAAATCCGTTCCTCGGAGAGAAACTCCCTCCTCCTCTCAACCAGTTGATGACATTCCACCTGTTGACGTTGAGGAGACCACGGCCGAGCCTCCTCTAAAAGCGTTCGTACCAACCGGGTGTTCGACCGGTGCCGATTTCAAGGTAGATAAAGCTCCCTCGGTACCGGGCCGATGCGAGCCGGTCACGAGATATATCTGTTCGATTACTGACAAAATTCTCAACAAGGTAAAGGAAGACTGCAACTGGGTTGGTAAGTGTGTGGTGG
Organism: Nicotiana obtusifolia; assembly: GCA_002018475.1. Classification (NCBI taxonomy): domain Eukaryota; kingdom Viridiplantae; phylum Streptophyta; class Magnoliopsida; order Solanales; family Solanaceae; genus Nicotiana; species Nicotiana obtusifolia. The sequence goes on along the minus strand of MCJB01025424.1, from coordinate 15,563 downwards.
TTCCTTCGCCTGAAGAAGCGATCACTACCCATGTGGATGGTTTTTTGAGTGTTTACACTTACCCCTTCACGTTGGGCCCTTTGTACCCGTTTATTATTGCTTTTTGCAAAAGGTACAAAGTGACCTTGGGCCAAATTCATCCCTCTTTCTGGAGGATAGTCATTCTCCTCCGTTTTTTTTGCAAGCAAGATCCAAGGGTATCCCTTTACCATCGATCATCTCATGCGGCTGTACAGCCCCCGACTCTTTCGAGAGGGGTTAATAAAACTTGCTCGTCAGGCAAGCAAAGCCCCTTTCTCAAGCATTGATGAGGATGGGGATCGGGGGTGGTTGGGTCGATGCGTTCGAATAAAAACATCGTATATGATCCCGGCCGAAGATATGCCATTTCCTGAGAAATGGAATATGAATCGTAAGTGTTGCCTTGCCTACCAATTTGTTCATTATTCTTCCTTTCGTCCTTTTTCTTACCAATTTCGTATGATGCAACTATATCTCGGATGTCAACCGCGATTCCCCATCTTAAAGAGTGGGTCGAATGGATCGTATCCCAGAAACTATATTTCGAGCGCGCATGGCGCGAGCTCTCGAAGGGCCGATGGGAGGCCTGACTTCATGGTAAGATAAATTACACTCGAGCTTAGCTCCTTATGGCATTGATTTCTAATTCGTTTTACTTTTCCTTTGTAGTTCTATCAAAGGATGTCGAGATGAGGCCTGCGCCCACAGGCGATGAGGTTCCCAGCAAGCCCCCTGCTTTGAAGCAGGAAAAAGGGAAGAAAAGAAAAGAAGCCCCCAATTCTCCAGGCCTCGAAAAGAAGAGACGGAGAAAGAGGTTGGCTCGTAAGCCCAAGGGCAATGCTGGTGACTGTGTGTTATCTTCGGACTCACTTCGTTAGTTGAGCGATGAGTCTGAGGAAGAAGAAGACTTCGAACTTGTGGCTAGCGAGCCGCCCCAACCTGAAGGGCGAGGGGTCTCCGAACCTAGAGCCAGTGAAACGGACCTTCGTCAAGCCGGGGGATCCGAGGTAGGGGCAAGAACTGGGGCTTCCCCTGATGTAAGGAGAGCTTCATTGGGAGTCTTATGTCCAATTTAAATGATAGACTCGCCTTCTTTCTCAGAATCGACGTTCAATGAGGCCCAAACAGTAAAAGAGCGTTCTTCGGGCGGAGACCATAGATCGAAAGACCCTTTCCGCGGTTTTTTCCATGGTGTGGATTCAGCATCTGTGGAAGACATTCTTGGGCTCGGCAACTTAGAGGTAACGAGGAAAAGTTCATCCACCAATACAAGCAGGATTTCCTTCGGTCCGAAATTGGTCAACAGATTTCCTGCACCGAGTGCTTATCCTGACCGGAAATGGACCATATCTTTCACCATTCCTGAAAAAGCTAGGGTTCTTTCCGCTTCTGTCGGGGTGGCCAGCTATCTTCAGTGTTTGGTGATCGAGGAAGATCAGACCAAAATGGACGAAGTGGATGCATCTTGCCTGTTCAACAAAGCTCAACAGGCGATGAATCGGGTAATTTCTGACAAGCCCTATCCGATGTTCATTATTTTGTACCTCAAAGTTTTAATTAATTGTAACATCCTCTTTTATGCTTGCAGGCCTTGGTACTTCATCACGAAGCCTTTCTTCAATTTCGGGAAAAGTCAGGACGCTATGAATGGCTCGAATGGGAGATGACGAGCCTTCAAGCCGAACTGGATCTTGCTCGGAAAGACAATGCTGGCTTGGTCGATCAAGTAGAGCAAAAGCTCGCTCAGACTAACCAACTTCGATCTGAGATAAGCACGGCTAGAGCTAAGGTCGATGAGTGGAGGAGCAGGATGGATCAGCTGGCCTCGGAGAAGGAGACCTTTCAGGCACAGTTAGCTTCCACAGAAGCTCAGCTTGGAGAGGTAAAAGGGAAGATCGAGGCTCTGACCAGGAGTACCAATGAACTCCACTCTCGAGTCAACATGGTTATCTCAGATCGAGATGTTATAGCTAACGAGCTGAAAATGGCTAAGTCAGAAGTTGTCGTGGTTAAAGCCGAGGCCGATGAGCTGGTGGCCAATACAAGGCCGATGCTGAAGCCGCCCAAGATCAATCAAGGAATATGATTGATCATATGAAGTGGCAATCTCGCCAGCTCGTCCTCGAAGAGATCCACGCTTGAGACTTTGATTTATCGGTGGAGATGGAAGAAGCCAAGGTAGCCGAGGCCGAAGCCAGAAAATTAGCCTTCCCGGAAGAGGATGATTCCTTGGACTCAGGCGGATCCAAAGATTGAGGCGCCCATTTCCTTTTTTTCTCTATATTTGATATCATGTATCGAGGTGCTCGAATTTTAGAAAGGACTTGCAACATGTATATATACAAAGCTTTTTTCTTCTCTTTGTAACTTTTGAAATGCCTTAGCTTTCAAGCATTACTGACTTGGTATGACATTAACTTTTAGACTTGTGTGCTTGCCTTAATAGATCTTACTTCGCTTCGAGTTCCATTAACTCGAAACGGCCTTAGCCCTTTAAGGTTTTGGGTATGCCTTAGTAGGTCTTACTTCCCCTCGAGTTCAATTAACTCGAAACGGCCTTAGCCCTTTTACCCCTCGAGTTCAATTAACTCGAAACAGCCTTTAGCCCTTTAAGGTTCGGGGTTTTCCTTAGAAGGTCTTACTTCCCCTCGAGTTCAATTAACTCGAAACGGCCTTAGCCCTTTAAGATTCGGGGTTTGCCTTAGTAGGTCTCACTTCCCCTCGAGTAAGTTTGTTTTTCGGATTAGTCCCCAAGTGAGGCAGTGGTTATTCAAACAAAAATTAAAGTGGCCCTTAGGCTCGTTTGATCAGAGACAGGATGTTTTTATACAAGAGACTTTTCTTTATTCTCGTTCATGCGTGTCTACAATTTGTGCTAGGGTTCAATCAATCTATTTGGGCACGGTTCTTTCGACCGTTTGACCCTTACATTGAATCCTAATGATCTTCGATTCTAGAAATATTTTCCCAAGCTAAAGTGGCCAAGCAGCCCACCAATATTTGGGGTCGATTCGTGATTGGCTTCGACTACTGTCATCTCCAATTTGGTATTGGCCTTCAAATCTAATTTAGCACGGTTTACTAGTTGCCTCATTAAAAACCTTGCCGTAAAACCCATTTTGGGACAAAACTGGTTCAAGGGTAAAAGAGTGCAATGCGTTCTTTCAGACCTAATATCTCGTATTCCCCGATTCAGAGTACCTCGTTTGATACCTGCAAATGTTAGTTCGATGATTCAAATAAAATAAAATAAAAAACAGGATCGTACCTTAGCAATAGTATTGATTAAAGTGACTTATGTTCCGGTGTTTGGTAGTTGTTTACCATCCATGGTTCCGAGCTTGTAGGATCCCTTTCCGGTGATTTTAATGATACAGTAAGGTCCTTCCCAGCTTCCCTTCATTCGGGTTCTGCATGTTTGGTGTAACCTTCCTTAGTACCAAGTCCCCGACATTGAAATATCGAAGGTTGGTCCTTCTGTTGTACTACCTTTCGATCCTTTGTTTTTGAGCAGCCAATCGAACGAGGGCAGCTTCACATCTTTCATCCAACAGTTCCAAGTTCGTATTCATAGCTTCATGTTTCAATTTCTCTGTCGCATGTCGGAACCTGACACTTGGCTCCCCGACTTCGACCGATACCAAAGCTTCGGCACCATAAACCAGGGAAAAAGGGGTGGCTCCAGTGCTGGATTTTTCGGTCGTACGATATGCCCATAGTACTTCGGGTAATATTTCCTTCCATCTCCCTTTTGTATCGGTTAATCTCTTTTTTAGATTTCGAAGTATTGTTTTGTTGGTAGATTCGGCTTGTCCGTTACCACTGGGGTGGTAGGGCGTCGATAGGATTCTTTTGATCTTGTTATCTTCGAGGAATTTTGTCACTTTGCTACCGATGAATTGCTTTCCGTTGTCACATACGATCTCGGCTGGCATCCCAAATCGACATATGATGTGATCCCAAATGAATTCGATTACTTCTTTTTCCCTAACCTTCTCATATGCCTGCGCTTCCACCCATTTAGAAAAATAAACAGTCATAAAGAGTATAAATTGAGCCTTACCTGGTGTGTAGGGAAGAGGGCCAACGATGTCCATTCCCCACTTCATGAATGGCCACGATGATAAGACTGAGTGGAGTGTCTCCCCGGTTTGATGGATCATCGGTGCGTGCCTTTGGCATTCGTTACATTTTCGAACGAACTTCTTTGCGTCCTTTTCCATGTCAATCCAATAGTAACCTCGCCCTGATTATTTTTCGAATTAGCGACTCGGCACCGGAATGGTTCCTACAGGTACCTTCGTGGACTTCCCTTAAAATGTATTCAGTGTCGCCCGATCCCAAACATATCGCGAGTGGGCCGTCAAATGTTCTTCTGAATAGTGTTCAGTTATCGGCCAAGCTGAATCGGGCCGCCTTTGTACGCAAGGCCCTCGACTCTTTTGGATCCGGAAAGTTTTCGGAACTGAGATATTCTATGTACTTGTTCCTCCAATCCCAAGTTAGACTTGTCGAATTGATTTCAGCGTGGCCTTCTTCCACTACCGACCTCATGAGCTATACAACCTTTCTAGAATCGATCTCATCATCTTCGATTGACAATCCCAAGCTGGCGAGGGCGTCGGCCTCGTTGTTTTGATGTCGAGGTATATGTTGTAAGGTCCATTCCTTGAACCGACGCAGCGTCACTTGTAGTTTGTCTAAGTATCTTTGCATTCGTCCCTCTCTGACCTCGAACGTTCCGTTGACTTGATTTACAATAAGAAGTGAGTCGCACTTGGATTCAATCGCTTCCGTACCCAGGCTTTTGGCTAGTTCTAAGCCCGCAATCATGGCCTCATACTCTGCCTCGTTGTTAGTTAGTTTCACAGTCTTAATGGATTGTCGAATTGTGTTTCCAGTTGGTGGCCTCAACACGATGCCAAATCTGGATCCCTTCGTGTTCAAAGCACCATTTGTAAAAAGGGTCCATATTCCTGAAGGAGTTCCAAACTCAGCTAACAAATCTCTTTCGACCTCGAGTATTAGGGACGGTGTAAAACCAGCCACAAAGTCCGCCAACACCTGAGATTTGATGGCGGTTCGAGGTCGATATTCAATATTGTACCCACTGATTTCTATGGCCCATTTGGCCAATCGACCGGAGAGCTCGAGCTTGTGCATCACGTTTATTAATGGGTAAGTCGTTACGACGCATATGGGGTGACATTAAAAATACGGTTTTAGTTTCCTCAAAGCGCTTAGCAAAGCGAGCGCTAGTTTTTCGAAGTGAGGATACCTAGTTTCGGCTTCGCCTAGGGTTCTGCTGACATAATAAACCGGAAATTGTGTACCTTATTCTTCTCGGATTAGGACTCCGCTTACCGTTATCTCCGAGACTACTAGGTAAAGGTATAGTTGTTCGTCCACCTTCGGTGTATGAAGCAGTGGTGGGCTCGATGAATATCTTTTGGGTTCTTCTAAAGCATATTGGCATTCCGGAGTCCACGAAAAATTGTTCTTCTTTTTCATTAGAGCGAAGAACCGGTGGCTTTTATCGGATGACCTCGAATTAAATTGCCCCAAAGCGGCTATCCATCTGGTCAGCTTTTGTACGGCTTTCACGTTATCCACGACTATGATGTCCTTGATAGCCTTTATTTTTTTGGGGTTGATCTCGATTCCACGATTCGAGACCATGAATCCGAGGAATTGACCTGAACCCACACCAAATATGCACTTTTCCGGGTTCAACTTCATGTTGTACTGCTTCAACACACTGAATGTTTCCTGCAAATGGTTTAAATGGTCCTCTGCTCGCAGGGACTTGACTAACATGTCGTCAATGTAAACCTCCATGTCTTTCCTAGTTGTTTTTCGAACATTCGGTTTACTAAGCGTTGGTATATGGCTCCCGCATTTCTTTACCCAAATGGAATTACATTATAACAGTATGTGCCATATTTAGTGATGAAGGAAGTTTTTTCCTGATCACCTGGGTCCATCCGTATTTGGTTGTAGCCGGAGTATGCATTGAAAAACTAAGGGTCTCATGGCCAGCGGTAGCATCGATCATGCGATCGATGTTGGGTAAGGGAAAAGAGTCTTTTGGACATGCTTTATTCAGGTCTTTATAATCTACACACATTCTTAATTTATTCCCTTTATAGGGACTACTACTACGTTTGCCAACCATTCTGGATATTTAACCTCCCGAATAGACCCTATCTTTAGAAGTTTGGTTACCTCATCCTTAATGAACGCACGTTTGGTTTCGGACTGAGGCCTCCTTTTTTGTTTGATTGGATGAAAATTTGAATCCAAACTTAGTTTATGAGTGGTTATCTCCAACGGTATACCTGTTATATTGAAATGGGACCAAGCGAAACAATCTCCGATAGTTATAAGGAATCGGATAAGTTTTGTCTTAAGCTCGCAACTTAACCCCGAGACTAGGTATACCTTTCATTCGGGCAGGTCTTCTCGCAGAGTGATTTGTTCCAATTCCTCGACAGTCGATTTGCTGGCATCGGAATCATCGGGGATGATGAAAGATCGAGGAACTCCGTAGTCATCATCCTCGACATCTACTTGTTTATCCACCTTTGTCGAAGATGATATTTGTGGTTGCTATTTTGTCTTGTTCTTGATCCTTTGGCTAGGAACCGTTGGTGTTGGTGTCATTTCATCCACCGTGAACATCTCCTTCGTAGTTGGTTGCTCCCCGTAAACCGTTTTCACTCCAGCGGGCATTGTAAACTTCAGCACCTGGTGTAATGTCGAAGGTACAGCCCTCATATCATGGATCCATGGTCTTCCGAATTGAGCATTGTACCTCATGTCTCCTCCAATCACACAGAATCTTGTTTCTCGAATGGTTCCAGCAGTATTTATCAGCAACGTAATCTCGCCCTTGGTAGTTTCACATGCCATATTGAACCCATTAAGTACTCGGACTGTAGGAACGATCCGGTCCGTCAGGCCAAGCTGCTCCACGACCCATGATTGGATTATATTGGCCAAGCTACCCGGATCAATTAACACACGTTTTACTCTAACCTTGTATATGAGTACAGATATTACCAGTGCGTCATTGTGGGGTTGTGCAATTCCTTCCACATCTTCCTCACTAAAATATAAAGTCCCCTCCGTCGAGTAATTCCGCGTGCGCTTTTCCCTGGTGATGGATATTTTGGTGCGTTTCAGCATCGGACCTTGAGGGGTATCCACTCCACCGATAATCATGTTGATCGTGTGTTGAGGTTTTTCCTGGCTTGTCTGTTTACTCCTATTTCCGAAGTGATTTTTTGCTCGGTCGCTCAAGAATTCTCGAAGGTGTCCATTGTCGAGTAACCGGGCTACTTCTTCTCTCAATTGTCGGCAGTTTCTGTTTTATGACCGTGATTGCCGTGATATTTACATATCTTATTAGAATCCCTTTGGGTTGGATCAGATTGCAATGGCAGAGGCCATTTAGTATCTTTGATGCGATCGATGGAAGATACGATGGTGGCAGCATCAACATTAAAATTATACTCCGATAATCGAGGTGCTTCTTTATGCCCGATGAGCCTTTCAAAATTGCGTTTGGTCATGAGCCCCCGGTTGTTATGACCTCGATCATTTCTCCTTTCATGTCTTGGGGAGTGAAGCCCGGATACACCAATTTTTCTGTCCCCGTGATACGGTCGATGTCGCTCTCTATTCGATCTTGGCTCGCGATAAGTTTCCCTTCGAATTTTATTGTAAGTTCTAACGGGGTAAATGGATCCCGAAGGGGATCCGAGCTGATCATCTTCGACTCTGATCTTTGACTGATATCAGTTATGTACATCAGCCCATGTGACAGTAGGGTATTCTATCAGGTTCTTTTTAAGTTGTTGCGAAGCCGCTGAGTTTCGAACATTGAGCCCCTGAGTGAAAGCTTGCACAACCCAATCGTCTGTGACCGGTGGTAGATCCATCCGTTCCATTTGGAACCGAGACACGAACTCTCTGAGCATCTCGTTATCCTTCTGCATGACTTTGAAAAGGTCCGATTTCCGCGTCTCAACCTTGATGGCACCTGCATGTGCTTTTACGAAAGAATCTGCAAGCATAGCAAACGAGTCAATAGAATTAGGGGGTATGTTGTGATACCATGTCATGGCTCCTTTCGATAAGGTTTCCCCAAATTTCTTTAACATAACGGACTCGATCTCATTGTCTTCCAGGTCGTTCCCTTTGATAGTGCATGTATATGCGGTTACATGCTCGTTTGGGTCGGTCATTCCGTTGTATTTGGCGATTTCTGGCATACGGAATTTCTTGGGTATCGGTTTTGGAGCCACGCTCGGTGGAAAAGGTTTTTCTACGAACTTCTTGGAATCTAGGCCTTTTAATATCGAGGGTACCCCTGGGATTTGATCCACCCTGGAGTTGTAAGTTTCCACCTTCTTGTTATTTGCCTCGATTTTTTTCTCCCCAGATTCTATTCGTTTAGTTAGTTCTTCGAGCATCTTCATAATTCCGGGGTTCGCCCCCTATTCACCCTTATTCAACCCTCCTACAATCGGTCTATCTCTATGAGTAATTTCCCGGGAAGCGCCAGGTTCGATTCTGTTCGAGATTTGGCTCTGGGTTTGTAACTGAGCTATGGCGGCCTGTTGGGCTTGCAACATTTCGAAGATCATCCGGAGATTGATCCCGTCCCCTTTGTCATTTTGAGGATGTTGCGTCATCAATCGAGTTCCCCTATGAATGCTATTTGTGAGGCCGGTGAGCTGATCTGCATCAACTGCCACTTGTGAATTGGCATTGATTGGAATTCCGTCATCGGGCGCTATGTTATTATTTTCGCCTTAGTGATCGAACTCGTTATCAACGTGCAGAGGTGTCGATCGAGAGTTTGACATTTTCGTATTTGTACCTAAAATCAAAGACACTTCAAAGAGCAAGCATAAAACAATGTGTGTGACAAGAAATTGTATCAAGTATCCACTATTATCCTCAGCCCCACGGTGGGCGCCAAACAGTTTACCCTGAATTTCGGATAACAATTGAATTTATACGTGGTTTTAAGGATATGTGGCCTAATTTGATACAAATGATGAATAATATAGCGAAAATTGAAATTAAAGGACAAATAGAGAAGAATAAGCAAACCAACCAAGTTAGATACTCTTAACCGTTGAATAATCCTTCTTGAACAGAAACAGACTATACCAAGAATTGGAACAATAAAGAGATTTAAGAGAGTAATGAACTGCTTCTTTCTTTCTATTGATGAGTCGTGTAAAAATGTGATGATCCCTTTAAACGATTACATTCTCCCTTTATATAGTGGGGATATCATCATCTGGTAAATAATTATACAAGGTAAGAATCTCTATACAAGGTAAAATATCTCTTGATTTTGCTAATTTAACGGTTCTATTGATCAGTGCCGAGACTCCCGCCGTGATGCTTATCTTATCGCGGATTTTTCGGTCCTTCGTCATTTAAGTTCGACGATCTACCCTTGGACATTCTCGAAGTCAGGGTCAATGGACTCGAGGTTGGATGTTCTAGCTTTGTATTCCGGTTCGATAACGTTCAGGTTCGATCTTCGATCCTACGCACTTCGAGCCCGATTTATCTAGCGGTAGTTAAACCCAATGCTAACCGTACAGGCTCGAGCCCGATTTAAACTATATATAAATGGGCCCGAGTTTGACCGCATACACGCACCCATAGTGGGTGTGTTTGTTGTAAGCTCATCTTGTTTAATCAAGTGCATGGCTAACACACCCGTGTTGGGTGTTTCTTCAAGATACCACATCGTGGTAGACTTTTCATAATTGATACGTAAAATTCCAGCTTCCTTTTCATTGTTGACCTGTTGATTAGTACTATGTAAATGGCATTATTTCATAAACCCAAAAAAGAAAAAAACGCAGGAAGTTTTATAGCTTTATCTTTTTCACTTGTAACAATTTGAGAAAATATGAGAAAATTAACAAATAAAACTGTAACCTAATTTGGACCTTTTCTTTTTCTTTGTTTTCCCCCAGAAAAGCAACATTCTAAGGGCCCGATTGGCCATAAGAAATTTTTCATTTTTTGTTCCCAAAATTTTCACTTTTTTCCAAATTGGTATTTGACCATGGAAATTTCAAATTTCACTTGAAAAATAAATTTTGGAATTTTTTAAAATTTTAAAAAATTCCAAAAAATTATTTTCAAAATTCACCTAAGTGGGCGTTTGGACATAAGAATTGTAAAATTCCGGAAAAAAGTAAAAAAAAATTAAGTGAAAATGGTATTTGAAAGTGTTTGGACATGAATACAATTTTGGGTTATTTTTGAATTTTGTGAGTGATTCGAAGTGAAAATTTTGAAAAACAGCCTTTTGGAGTTTCTCAAATTTTTGAAAAATTCCGAATTTATCTTCAAGTGAAAATTAAAAATTCATGGTAAAACGCTGATTTCGGAAAAAAGTAAATTTTTTCTAAAAAAAGTGAAAAATTTTGTATGGCCAAACGGCCCCTAAATCACTCACAAAAAGTTTTAAAATAGCTCCAAATTGTATTTATGTTCAAACACAACTTTAATTTTTAAATATCATTTTTACTTAAATTTTTTGTTTTATTTTTTTTAAAATTTTTATAATTCTTATGTCAAACGCTCACTAAATATGTTAAATAGTGTTTAGTCGATCCGCTGAAATTTGACCACATATGGACATGATGTGGCACATCTCTTTTGAAACTAAATGTACTGATGGGACAGTTTTTGAACTGAATCTTCTACTCTTTTCTTAGGTAATAACTATTTGGGTCAAAAATATTCCATGTAATATACAATTAATCATCTATTTAATTATGATATTTATTTTTATTGATGGAATTGGTGCAGGTCGTGATAAACCTAAAATATTACGTTTGAGTTCAACTAAACCCATTCGTTTAGGGTCAGAAAATAGATTTATATGTAAAATCATTAGAAGAAGAATTGATTATGATCGATGACATAATTTGAAAGAATTACTCTGTCACCCATTTTTTTGATGCAGTTTGATAGGTCATGAAATCAGAAAAAAAAAATCCTTTTAAAACTTGTTATCTAGCACAAGTAATTAATAATTATGTGGTTATAAATAATATTATTATGAATAAAAAATAAAAAATTATAAATTAAGAATATTCAAAATATAGAAAGATATTCTTCTTCTTGGGATATGCTAAAATTGGAAAATGTTGCACATAAATTAAAATGGAGTGAGTAGTAAGTTTAGTAGCGATGTTTGAACTCGGTAAGTTTAAATTATGAACCGTCTATGATATTACATGTATAGAGTTCATTCGTACTGATAATTCTCTTCCCCTTTCTTCTATCCTTAGATTCCTAGCCCTCCCCAGTCTCAAAAATAAAACAACCGAAACTCTTCATATTTACTATGTATCTGGAGCGACTGGATGCTATGTACTTGGTCATACAAATTAGTCAAACAAAAGGTTATTTTACTCCACTTTAAGACTTAAGACTATGACGACTTTGACTATTAAGTAATTTAAGGCTTTTGATCTAATAAGAGTTATGGGAAATGATGGATTATATTATTGAAATAATTAATATAACTTCTGTAGCCAAACTTTGTGGCCCTTAATGGTACAATTTTTTTCTCTGGTAGGCTCTTGGTCACTGACTTCAACTTTAACGTAAAAAGTTGCCATCCAAGCTGGACTTTTGCAAATTATCATGTATGGATAATGTTTACTCTAAAATTTGAGCAACAATTGAATTTATTCGCGGTGTTAAGGATATGTGAAATAATTCGATACAACGAAAAATATAACAGTAAAAATAATAATTGACTTAAGTAAATAAAGGAATGATCAAACCGTTGAGGTGGAATGAATTTTCTGTAATGGAGCAATATGCAATGAAAAATAGACAACTTTGGTAAGAGATAGATAGAAATGATAATCAGTATTCTGGTGTGTATATCGTGTCTATACAATGAAGTTGCATCCCCCTTTTATAGATAAGAAGAGAGTTCTACATATGGTAAAAGACTTAACTACAAGATAAATCAACTTAATTATAGGAAGGAATATCCCTAGAAACACTGGTCTAACGTCTCTGATGGTTGAGACCGTGATTCCCGCCGAGATATCAGTATCCCGCGAGATTTCCGACCTTCCCGTAATATGAAATTGATCCTTTTACCATAAAATGCATCTTCCCCGATCGGTGTCGATTGCCTTATTTCGATCACTCTGGTTCCGAATCCAATGACGCCCGACCTCAAGCTTTCCTTCCCGAAATGCTGATCCCGATTTAAAGTGATCCGGTCTTGAACTACACTTGAGCCCGACC